>PQVD01003364.1:0-14660 GCA_003012265.1 Setaria equina
ACAAATTTCATAAATTTTAATAATAATAGTAATTCCTTTATGATATCTAAATATTATTATGATTGTGTAACATTGGAACAG
Organism: Setaria equina; assembly: GCA_003012265.1. Classification (NCBI taxonomy): domain Eukaryota; kingdom Metazoa; phylum Nematoda; class Chromadorea; order Rhabditida; family Setariidae; genus Setaria; species Setaria equina. The sequence continues at coordinate 82 of PQVD01003364.1, forward strand.
GCATTTTTGTTTCATCCTTTTTCATGATTCAACGTTATTTCAAGTTGTTAAATTTTATGTACATGAAACATTCAATTGTTATTTATTCAAACAGGAAACACATCATTAATGATGGGACAGAAAGTATCAGCATCGAGCGAGGTAAAAAAAAAAAAAAAAAAAAAAAAAAAAAAGTGTTTATTAAACATAAATGGTTTTAAGAGTGAAAATTACTCTGAAAAGTAGTCTAGCTGTGGTTAACTTTTTCATAGAAAATTGCAAAAATTAGACTAGCTGTGGGTAATTTTTCTGTAAAGGATAATTTTTGGAAAATCACAGGTTGATGATATATCAGAAAATGTTATGATTTTTTTTTTTCTCTCCTGTTTTCAAAACATAATTATTACAGAACGATGAACGGCAAAATAATAATACTGACATTGGTGATTGCGATACTGCTATATGAGGTAGACGGAGGACGCAGTAAGAGTGGTCGAAAAAAGACAGCTGACTCAAGTAGTACTTCAGAATGGTCCTCATCCTCAAGTAGTTTGTTTGTTACTTTTTTTTTTTTTCCTTTTTTTCTGCGAAGTTAGAATCTATAAAAAGAAATATAAAGTGTTTAATTGCAGGTGCTAATGAAAATAATAATGGAGGCATGCGTAAAAGAGATAAGGGACATGGTATGAGAGTTTACTTAATTGATGCCAAGCCAAAATTCCGACCAGTTTTCTTTCATCCTCACTGAGCTATCATTACAATCATGTTGATATTTTGAAAAATTGTATTTGATTACTTTAACTTGGCAAATATACTGTTATTGATCTATCCGTGTAATGAGGTGATAACAGTTGTTGGTGATAACTGTAAACTTTACAGAGAAAGAACGTGAACATAACATGGGAGAAAGAAAGGACAAAAAAAGTAGTAGCAGCAGCAGCGAAGAGGATGATAAAGATAAGACTGGAAAAAATGAGACATCAATGAGTTTGAGTGATAACAGTATACATCGGACAAAGAGATCGGAACTTAACCAACAACAAATCGACCGATCACCTATGGTACTGCTCTTCTGATAAGTTCAATAATTAATTTATGGGTTACCGTTGTACTGAAACTAAATCCCGAAAGTACTCATCTAAATGGTTTCCTCTATTCTATACGACCAATATTAATCTTCACACTGTGTAATGTAGTCTGTTTCATAAATCATTAATAAAAGATGATCTTGTATGAAGTACAAGATCACAACAACATCGAACAATGAGTACATATACCTTTTTTTTCTGTGTTTTACAAATCTCAAAAGTTTCCATAAATTTCCAATGGATAATCAGTTACTGATTTTCCAAAATCTGTCCCAGAGTCAAAAATGTTATTACTTTAGGAATATTCTTCCAATTTTTTTATTTTCTAATATTAAAATTTTATATTAGAAATAAAATTGTAGTAATATTTATTTTATAAAAATGCGTCTAGGATCTAGTTATTCATCTATCACTTTAGAATTGGTGCAAAAAATATTTGCATCTTAACAGTAATATTAGTACCACTTCCCAGCAATTCCAAAATTGGTAAAAAAAACGGAAATCTGTAATTGATGACAGCAATGGTACAAGAAAAAGTGTTTTCATGCATCGAAACACATTTACTGATTTTTTCCATTATAGTTCCAACGGACCAAACGTGTTACCCGTCTCAATCATGGTGGAATTTCAAACTTGGAAAGTAAGTTCCATAATTTTTGAAAATTAATGAAAAAAACATCTACTGCTAAAACCAATTATATTTCTGCTGATCAAGCAAAAAAACTGCAGTAAATACAAAAGGAAAGGAGAGTGAATCATTTCGTCTCTATGTTTCTACTAAAGAAATCATTAAAACCTTTCCATTACTTCTCAAACTTTTTTAAAAATATTTGAAAAAACATATAAGGAAATTCCTTTTCAGTTAAATGATATGGACACAAAATTGCAAGAAAAATGATCGCCTAAGGGACAATAACACTTATAAGCTACGCTTGTTGCTTCACAATATACTAATCCCTCTCCTAAGATGCTCAACTTTTTGTCAGCCCTCCATTTGTTCTGTATGCAAAATTTGGCTTTCGCTTCATTACATCCTTGTTTCATATGCGTTTAATTGCATGTAAACTGTTTATTTGTCAAGAATAAAACTATCTATGCAGAAAAACTCTTAAAGCTCATTATTCACTAATGTTTATAATAAAGATATCTTTTGTATCAGAAAAACACAAGAAACAAAATAAGCACCAAAAAATCCTGAATCTCAATTCAGGCTGTCACTACCGAAGTAAAATTTCGTGGTTCGAAACTGCGTAAAACTATCAGAATAAATCGGGAATTTTTTTGGGATTTAAAAAACATGAACCGAAACACTAGTAGAAACTACCAGACAGAATTCTAAATTCAAAAATTTAAAAATATCTAGAGTTTATTATATGTACGAATACAGGTTTCCTTCCCTGCAAAGTTAAAATAGATGAAATAATAAAATTAGTTTTGTACTGGAATAAAACAAATCACACTCTACAGAAAAAAACAATAATAAACAGGAGATCTTTGATCATCTGTGTTAACTTAATTCGAAGTTAGTTTCTATTCAACACTAGTGAATACTTAAACGAGTGAAAATCGACTGGAATAATGAAACAAATTGCAAGAAATATAAAAGCAATAGATGAAAAAAAAAGGAACTACTTCCGTAAAAATACTAATCCAAAACAATACAATACCGGAATATATTCACAATCATTGGTAGAAACGGTTTTTCAATATTGCAAAATCATAAGAAAAATGAGAGAATAAAAAAAAAATACAAACGCACATATACTGAAATATTAACATATTTATATAAATATGAACCAAATATCTACTGGAGAATATTAGCTAAACAACACTATGTTCTCTCCAATTTTCCATCCCTTTTTTCTGCGTAAAATCTGCTATTAGTTTACTGTAAATTATGAATTGACTGTGTTAATAAATTCTGTTGAAAAAAGTTATAAATAATAATTTTCGGTAAAGTTGAAGTTCGTCAAAGCAGAAAGAAAAACCCAATCTGATTAGTAATAGTACTAGAGAACTACTTGTCCATAGTTACCTTTCCTTTTTTTCAGTTTCTCTGCAGCACGGTTCCTGAGATATTCACCGCCAAGGGTAATTGACTGCTGTCCCTTTGATCGATGACTATCTTTGAAGGAAGTATTGGGAATTGCTTTTTTTAAAAGATCTTTTCTCGAGCGTAATTCTCCTTCAGCTTTAATTTCTCCTATATTTTCTTTATTTTGAACAGCTTGTTCAGGAAAGCCTGCAAATTGTTTATATAATGGATGAAACTGCATTAAAAGCTATAAAATCTCTTGAAATGAATTGCCTATATATGCTGTTTAAGCAGAGACTTACATTATTCAGTAAAGAATTTTACAGAACACCTATGATTTAAACTAGTTCTACGTGAACAACCACTAGTATTACTTTCGCATAACACGAAAGTCATTAATGAATGATCTAGAAAGAAAAGCATGATTTTCCAAACTGGAATAAATAATTGAAAAATCGAATAAAGATCTGGAAACCTTACAAGCAACATCTTTTCTTGCACTTTTATTTCTGCCGGCATATTTTCGTTGTTTTTGTATAGGAGAAAGACCGATATATTCACAGACCTATAAATTAAAGCCTGAATTATAATGATTTAAAAAACTGAAAACCTCCTTGTATAACAAAGGGAAAAATCATCACCTGACTGACATTCTTGGATTCGGTTGTTCTCGGCTGAGCATCTCTTACGTGAGTCCCATTAATATGTTCGTTTAACACATAGCGATTCTTCGCAATCGCAGTTTTTCGCGTTGTATTCGCTTTTTTCTAAAAATTGAATCCTAATTACATAAAAAACACACACCGTAAGCTAGAGAGAAGAAAAAAATTATTAAATAAGAAGCAAATTACTCCAATAATGTGTCGACAGTTTCTGGAACCACAGAAGCATTCCATACCCGCGAGGCCTTCGGTAAGTTCCGTGTCGTAATCAAAGGTTAACTCCTCACCTAAAAATAATACTTTTGAAAAATTTCTGTGACCAACGACAAAAAAGTAGTGAGATATACAAAATCCTAATAATTTGATTAGTTCAAGACACAAATACCTTTTCTGATGTTCTTCATGGTAGAAATTTTGAGTCTGTAAATTCCGTCAACCTGTAGAGAAATATTCACATAAGAACTTTAAATATTTAAGGAAATAATTAGCGAAAAATGGAAATCTGGAGTGAATAGAGAAACACACCGCTACGGCATCCACCTTACAATTCGGTTCACATGAATGATTGAATGATCGAGCAATACTACCGTAATTTCGAGCATCTACATAAAAATCATTTGTCAATCGCATCCCAAAATATGAAGCCTCCAAATCATTAAATAAACAACGAAATCGTAGTTTCTCAAAGTACTCTTCCTTCGTCAATACATGCCCAATATATTCGGTTAAATCCGTACCCTAAAAAACTTCCTCATAAGCCATGGTAAATGCTTCATCAACGTCTTGCATAATTAAATCTAGAAAAAGCATTGAAAAACGAGTAAAATTAGACTGATGAGCCCTATAGCCACCTGCCAACTTCACGATAAATATTAGATGTACCAAACTAGATACCTTACTTTTTTAATGTCACATTTCGCGAAGGCACCGAAACCTTTTAGCTTGGTTGGTTTTTCCTCCATGAATAATTCATCATCACTGATATCATGATGTCGCAAAAAATTATTTGTACACATTTGTTGTGATGGTAATAGGGAACTTCCATTACTAGTTAATTCTGCAGATCTTTTCAAAACCTGCCGCTTCGTGCCCACTGTTAGTGCGTTCCGCCTTTCAAGGTAAGTTGCGTCACAATCCTATGACAATGAATTACCATTCAGCTTTTTTTGCGCAAGTTGAAAGCATTTGCAATGAAAAATGCACCATAGAATCAACATAAGGTTAGGAAAAACTGAAGAATGCCTAAAGAATAACCTCAGGACATTCTGTCATCAAAATCCGATTCAGGCAATTATGGGCAACAGTGCAGCGCCTTCCATTTATAGGTTCACAGTTACAGTGACCCAATTCCGTCGTGTCTGATCGCGCTTTGGCTAGTCGCATATTTATGTTTGTCTGGAGTTAATTATTTTTCGGAAACATTTTTTCACAAGCATTTTTAATAAGAAAAAAGAATAAACACTTGACTGAAAACGCACCTTAATTCTAGTGTATTTTGGTACTGTTTCTGCCGTTACTTCTCGTGGTAGTGGACGCTTGATACCAACTGCTGCTTTCGAACTAGCGTATACAGCTTCCGCTGCTAAAATTTTACATATTCCACAATATAACGATAGCAGCAGTTGTGAAAATTTCATATAACGAAGAGAAAAGCTTCCAATAACCATTAAAATCTCGATGTAAATGTATTATACTTTCGGCATCATCCAGAGACTTTATTAAGCTAAGTAACTCAACGAAAGTTTTAGCTTAAAAACTACGTAGAATAATAAAGCAATCTCTGCGGTATCACTATAAAGTAAAATAGCAAATTCATAAAGTATAGAAACCTTTGTAAATATTTGTATGTGCCTTCATACGCTTCCAAAACGAGCAATTCAATGTTTTTGGGAGTGGAACCAAGTCTCTACATGTTACTACATCATAATTTGGAATATTTAGCCCTTCAATCCATTGCACAAGCACATAGCCAGGCTAAAATAACACTTCAAGTTATATAAGACATTTAAAGAAAATTGTGGACTTCTCACAAATCAATGTGATAAATAATATACTCAACTTTGTCATAAGAACACCAATACCTCACGAAGTTTTTCTATCATACTGTTCATTGAATACAACGACAATGGTAATAAATCAGCATGTAATGCTCTTGCCGGCCAAAAACTGAAAAAATAGTAGCCCTTGCACAGATCATTAAACTATCAAACACTGCGACATAAGACATCAGTCAAATAAAGCTAGTGACACTGATAATAAATACACTGATTCTTCGCAAACAAAAACCGAATGAGTGCATTTTTTGCATTTCCTTTCTACTCATTCGTTTCCGCACATTGTTATTTTCTCAAGTTTTATCAGAGTTCCTCTAAATTCGTGACTTCAAAATCTTTCTCACTTCCAGACTTCAAACTAGAGAAATTTATCTCAAAAAAAAAAAAAGAAAACGAGTGAAAAATTTGTGGTCTTTACTTGGATTTATAAGTTGCTAGAACATAGTCGCCAATTCTTGGGAAATCGAAGCATCGACAATAATCGCATATAAAAGTACCAGTCTCAGTGTCTCGTTCTTTAGTTTCATTTTTTTCAGCAGCACAATTATAGCAAAAGGAACGTATACACGATTCACATGCCATCTTCTGCGATCCGTTTTCTACAAAAAAATGTAAAGAATGCAAAAGTATATACGAAATATTCTAATTGAGAGATTAATTCTCCGATGCAAAAAGTTACCAAAAGAGTTTTCACATTTGATGCAGTACGGAATATTTCGCTTCGATACACGTTTCAGAGTACTGTGTCTTGGACAAAGTACATAGCGATCACGTTTTCGATCCATATGAAGAGAACCAACTATGACACATGAACGATGCCAAGCAAACACACATTTTACGCATCGAATAAATTTCCCTGGAAAATAATACTGTCACTCTGAGCCATCATGAAATGATGTTAACTTTTACTACAAACAAAATAAATAATAATTTCGTGGGTGCTCAATGCCTTTTTAAACAATAAGGGCAACAGTTGGCAATCTTTATCGTTGCACTAACTGACGAGTCCGTAATGAAGGGAACGTTGGGAAAAATCAAATTTAGTAAGTTAAAAAGTCCTTATACTATGACAAATGTTGATTACCCTGGAAAGCCCGTGTTCGCAAAAGCTCCTGATGGCAAAAGTTGCATTCATGTTGAGGACATATCCACTTCTTACTATCTTTTAAATTAATACAGAGATCACCATGTCTGTCCAATACATGGATTCTTGGTAGGAAGTCGCCTGAAAATTCACGACAATATGTATAGATGAAAAAAGCTCTCAATTGAACGATGAATTAGTTGATTCTCTTGGACAGAGGTACCTCTGTTACGAAATTTCGAGCATCCAAACAAAACCTTCTGTAAAAGTCAAAAAGCAGCTTTCGTGAAAACGCAAAGTGCATGATGGGAAACTGCATTTCCTAATTCTATTATAACCAAATGTAGCAGCATCATCAACAGTGGTGACATGTTCTTCGCTATGATTGCTTTCAAGGCTAGTTGAGCGACGACGAACGAATTCCTTATTTCCCAATTCGTTTCTGTTTTCACAAATAAAGCATTCGCGCCTTCTAACACCTGAAAATAAACCAAGTATATAATTCAGATGTTAAGATAATAATTCTCGCACATAGGGAACTTTTTTAGGCAATACTAGTATGGATAATAACAAAATGAACTACAATGCTCACCCCAAAAATGCATTAGTTCCTGGGGATAAAACAGGGTATTTAATCCATATATTATTAATATTACCACTATTAAAGAATTCATATTATCTTCAGTTATTGAAAAATCAAAGGAACTCAATTTTCTTTCCAAAGCCTCAGATAAACTATGCACACACATACTTAGAGACCAGCGGAACCGTCATCATGAAAGTTGGGTTCTTTTAGCTCAACAAGACAAAAAGTTTCGAAACTTACTGAACTGACGTCTTCCCCATCGATCTTCCTTGGAATCATCAGATTCACTGCCAGACACTTCCAACACTAGGATAAACATATTAATATCAATTTTACCTTATTTGAAGTTGCATATCATCCTTCTAAATTAAAAAATGTTTGAATGAAAGAGGCAAAAATTGTTTATGAAAAAAGTTAACACTACAACAACTATTACTTGGTGCTTTCGATTTGTTTCTTGTTTACGAACAGCAGAACTTTGTAATGAGTTGCAATGCGGATAAACTAACGGATGTATTTTTTTAAAGAATGAGTACAACTCATTTGTTAATACCAAGTCGTATGGCTGAAAACGGCAGTACCCAAGTCGTACAGCTGAAAGTCACAGAATCTCATACAATAATAACTAAAGGTAGAGATAATTTGTAAGCTTAGAAACTGCTTCCTAAAAAAGCCAAACATTTTCAGAGTCCCTTCAACACTCTTCGTAATACACATGAAAAGTTTTCATTTCGTCAGCTACCAAACATCTATAATAATACCATATATAACCACTAATTTCCTGCGTAACCTTCTTTAGCCCGCATCCCCCGCACATACGCGAAATCTCAGACTACAATAACCGAACAATGAAACCCGTCCCCTGACCAATAGGCATGACTTTGAATTTCAAATATCTCCGCCACTTTGTGTAACAGCAATGAAATCAAACGTCCCAGGATTTTACGATAAATTGCTAAAGACTCCTGCACGAATGATTAACTTTTATTTGAACAGTGCTATTTTTATTCAATAAGTATAAAATTCATTTAATAACCGTAAATTTTAATTAATAAGTATGATTTGATTGATAAGTATAATTTGATGCACATCGAAATACTTAATGATAATGAGGAGGATAACAAAGAGATCAATGTGCTTATTGATAAGGCACTTATTTACAGAATGTTTCATTTTTCTAATCATTATATGAGAGACAATGATTGCATTTCATTGATCAATTTGTATTTAGTGAAAGTAATTGATTTTGTAAGTTAAAATTTTCAGGATGTATCGTTTGAGAATAGTTTGTTTGCTATTAAAGACTCGCTTTCTTAGCGAAATTAGCCCAGTGCTCAACTGTTTGACGTCCCAAATCGAAAACAAGCGAGTGCAGCTCCAAGCCTCTCCCAGATTGCATATTAGATCGTCTTGATGCTTGCGGTGCCGCATCGAATGTTGTGGCAATCGGTTCCGCTTCCGCATCACTGCTACTTTCCGTCCATCCTTCACTGCTATCATTTGCGGTATTAACACTCATCATTACCTCGCAGAATTGCTCAAAATCTCGACTTTGCATTTGCAAACTTGACCGTACGAAATTATCACTTCGATTGCTTCGATTACGCCAATATGAATTTCTTGCTAATGATGTAGCTGCATTCAATCGTCTATAATAAATCAAACAGTTTCATTTCAATCATTAATTGAGATGTAGTAATGTATGATACACGATATCTTACTGTTTTGATTTTCCAATAATTAATATAATTATATTTTATTATATTCACTAATTTATTCAACGATTATTCGATAATTTATTTCAACTTGTATTACGCTGAATATTTTATTCACATTTTTCTGTTATAAAATTCAGAATCTTCTTCCTTTCCTAACATTACTGCTAATTATCTTTTACATTCGCTTATTATTACTACTTCTTTCTTTTTTTTCTCCGAAATTATCAACTAAAAATTAGGGAATTATTACAGTTTTTCAAATTGCAATCTTTTAAAGTCTTACTTTGACGTTCGTATTGGTTCTCCGTGTTTACGTGAGTACTGTTTCTGGCACTTATGGATACACTCTCGTAAAGGTGTGCATGTCAACCATTGGCCATAAGTTAAACGCATACGTTCATTGAAGTAGGCATAAATAAATGGATTACACATATGGTTGCATAGCCAAATCTAAAAGGTAAAAAGTACACCCTAAACTAACCAAAAAAATAATGCTTCTTTCATTTTTAAATTGCTGCAAATTAAAATTAGATCACGTTGATATATCACTGTCATAATGTTCCATCGAGGTACCGCAATGAACGACGAGAGTTACGACAACTGCTGTGGTACGATGCTTCCAGTAAATCATAAAAGTTATTCCGTATTTTAGCTTATTAAAATTAAGCATGTTCAAAATACTAGCAAATTTAGTAGTCAAGTGATTAAACAGAATAATTTACGTATTTTTTTTTTTTTGGAAAAACCACGTATGTCATTTGTTTTACGATAAGTTAAATATAAGTTAAGTTGAGTACAGGCTTTGAAAAAAAGAAATACAAAACTTATTTGGTTTGATTATAAAATAGGCTATTAAACAGTAAACAATTAATTTTACAAAAACTTCCTTACCAAATGTAAGAAAACAAATTGCCAACTGGTAAGTATATCGGTCATGAACGGTTTAGCAAAAAATATTATAGATGAAATAGTACAAATAAGAGATGGATAAAAAAATTGAAATGTTAAACGGGCCTGAAAAGTGTGAAATAATATTAATCCGTCAACAATATGCGCATATAATATATAAAATTTTTTTTTTTTTTTTTTTTTTTCCTTTTTTTTTTTTTTTCATAATTGGGGGTTTTTTTTTATATTAAGTATTTTAAAAAAGTAAAAAAATGAAAAAAAGAAAAAAAAAGAAAAAAAAAAAAAAAAAAAAAAAAAAAAAAGACATAGCAAAGAGCTGAACTTTTCCTTGTAACCACAATACTTTAATGTTTTTTTTTTTTTTTTTCTTTTTTCTTTCTTGTTATTGTTATTGTTATTGCTATAACAATGTTTTAATGTTATTATTATTGTTATTATTTGTATAGTTACTTTTATTGCTAATAATGTGAATAAATCATTAGACAAAAATTGGATTTATATCGATCAAATATAATTTAAAATTTAATCTTAACAATAATTACGCATCTTTTTATAATGACAGGTGATTTTTTTTTTTTTCTTCTTCTTTTTCCATAGACTAAAGGAATTTATAGTTATTAATGAAGTAATTTTTTAACAATTTCAAATGTTTCTCTATTACTGGACAGAAAAAAAGTTATCCTCAATCATTTTTTGTGTTTTTTTTTCTTATTTATTATTATTATTGTTATTATTTATTCATTCATCCCTTATCCTATTTATTATTATTATTATTATTTATTCATTCATCCCTTATCCTATTTAAAAAAAAAGAAAAAAAACAAAAGAAATTATTAGTTAATTAACTGATTTAATTGAGGGGAAAAAAAAAGGAATAATAATGATTTAATTTCTCCTTTATATGAAACAGCAAAAAGAAAAAAAAAATGAATATCATATTGATAACAGTGATACATAACAAAATTATATCATCGTTTTATGATATGATACATATAAAATAAACGAAAAAAGTAAGAAAGGAAAATTTCGAGGTCGATAACAAGTAATCGTTATTAATTTTTTAATTAAAAAAAAAAAAAAAATATTTTTTTCCTTGTCTTTTCTCAAATGATTTGTTTCATATAATGATCAGTTATAGCAAGTGCAATTATATCATCAATGATAAGAAAGTGGAAAATAATCACTTGATTAAACTTATGATTGTTTAAAATAAGCATTGTTTTAGTTAGCATAAACTGATAACAAGAAGAGAAAGTATGAAAATTTGATCCCATATGAAGTAATAACAATAATCATCAACTCCAAAAAGAACTAATTCACATAAAGAGACATTTGAAAGTTGATAAATTAGTTACAAAAAAAAAAAAAAAAAAAGGAAAAAGGAAAAAGAAAAAGCAGGAGAAAAAAAAAATATTGTAGAATTCGGAAGATTGAGCAAAATTAGAAATTTAATTTATAATTGCATAGCATAAATAAAATGAAATTTTGAGAGAATTAAAAAAGAAATTGAAATTTGCTGCACCACCAAATTGTCATACAAAATACATAAATAAACTTATCAAGGGAAAATTAAATTAACAAATTAACAAAAAAAAAAAAAAAAAAAAAAAAAAAAAAAAAGATATTAAATAATAAAAATAATATAAATAATTAAAAAAAAAAAAAAAAAGAAAAAACAAAAACAAATAAATGGAGGAATAACTTAGCACTAAAATTTCACAGTTTTTTTTTTTTTTTTTTTTATAAGAAATCAATTGTTTATGACGACAATTTTTCTGAAAGAATTTGCATCTACATTTTCTTATGTTGCATGGCATTGGAATTTTTGTAGTCATCAAACCACTACCTAAATTATGTTATCATTAGCGTATACAACGCGGCGATTTCGAAAACGAACTCAATAATAGTATGCCATTTTTATTTGATAGAAATGATGAAAATTTAAAAAGTGTCAAGAATTTGTGGTTAGCATACGAGTTAATGATTCTTATTCCTTTTTTTATTGAATTGAATTATTATTGAATATTCTGAATATAATTAATAAAATGAATTGTTGTTCTTATTGAATAATTTCGAAATCTTCTGTAATTTGTCCTCGCCACCGTTGATGCTGCTAAAAGCCAATGTTATTATAAGACTATTTCCCGTGCTAGTAACTTTTCAATAATGTTGGTCTAGACCATCGGTTACTGTGTTGAAAAATTAATTCATGTATCGAAAGCGCAAATTTTTTGAGATCAAAATGAATGATTTAAACTCTTAAATGAAAAATGGGCAAGCGTATGCCAAACAGTATAAATTATGATGATATTATTTGTGATTGCAGAGGATTATTTCTCACTGAACCTCACGATTAATTTTAATTTTATCTTTCATTTGCTTCTGTAAGTCTTTCAAATTTCATGTAATTTTGCTTTGGAATAATGTTACACGTCGCATTTGTTGAAATTATGGTGTTGTCATCAAGCTACCATTTCAAAAGTTTATCTTAGTTTTTCAATATTTGTCAATAGTTCACATTGTATTATATTTTGGTATTTCAAAACTTTAAAAAAACCGAAATGTCTTTTCTGCATTTGTTATAGGTCTAATAATACGACCGCTTTCACGTCATCACGAACTAATTCATCAATAACTTCCGTTAGTACTTTCCTTTTTTTTGGGAGTATTTTGTTTGGATTCCTTTTAATACGTTTGTAAATGGATATCATGCTGCTTTTCGAAACTGTATTTTTTTAGGGAGTTTCAATTGTGCAAACTGTACTTTTCAGCATCCTTCGTTTCCATTCCCTTTTTTTTGTCATACATGTAAAGACTATCTTCTATTGTTTGCAAGGTTTAAGAATCAGAATATTGTGTTAATAAAAAAGTAAGAAATTTTTTTGATTGGTTTAAATTTACCAAGGCTCATTATGAACGAATTCAACGATGGAACTGTTCCTAACAGCATTCGAACTAATTCCATTAGTAAGCACTAAAAATCATAAGTCTAAGAAATGCATTTGAAGATCTCATAAATTCTAATTTCCAAAGTTCAAATGGACTTGGAGTTTGTTTTCTATTTTTTTTTTTCTAAATAAAAATAAAGAGGATAATAACAACAAACTTAATCAGTTCGTGCTAAAAAAAAAAAGAAAAAAGTCTCAGATGAATTAGTATTTCTGATGTACCTGCAAAATTTTGCAAAACTAAGGAGAACGGCGCCTTATGCACGTGGAGGTTTATTGGAGTGTTGTAGTTGCAAAATTGCTTCCCTTCTATAATACAAACTAAAAGAAGTGATTAATTTAATATTAGTAATGATCATAACTGAAATTACTTCTAGGTCTTCATGACCTTTTCCTATCATCCTCCTAGTGCAAAACGAGTAACACTCATCGTGGCAGATAGACTGACAGCTTATAATCAAATTAATCCTATTTACAAAATATGCCACTTCTAATTTTCCCTCGGTTTTAATAAAATTACGTAACAAAAGTAACTAGTATCGATGTCAGTTGTGCATCACAGTTGCTAAAAAGTGTGTATTGCTGAGAGCCAGTCTTGGGCAAGTAAGAATTCACATTTTTCCGCAATAGAGCAGAACTAAATTTAATTAACGTTGATGATGAGGCAACAAATCAGGAAACTTAACAGTGCATCTCCTAATATTATGTCTGTCTTTCTTTTATTCATTTAGCTTAGAACTTACATCCGATAACTATCACCATAATGCTTACAAAAGTTTTACGAAGTATAACAACGCAGACTTTATCAGTCCTTCGTTGACTTCATACGCTATCAAAACGTTTCATTTGAGTGGTACTTATTCGTCCATCGTTCACTATGAAAATTTTCAATCAAGTGACATTAAAATTGCAAGTGCAATGAGAAGTAGTAATGCGTAATAAAATTAAGAAATATCTAACCATTAATTTCATATGAAAGGTGCATTGTAATTTAGTTAAAAACTCAAACGTTAACGGAAAAATATAATATTAGGAATTTGAANNAAAAAAAAAAGTAATTAACTATTAGGAGTTTCAAGAGGTCTATGAGTAAATGATATATATATGTTTGTGATCAATTAACTAATTAATCGCATTAATTAGTTAATTTATTTGATTTTATATCAAATAGAATTATTCAATTCTTTTATCAAAAGTTAATTACTGCAATTAAAAAAAATTTCAAAGAGTTCAATCGTAAGGTAACACTAAATTGAAATATAAACCGTTTCATAAACGTTACCCAAAATGTCACGAATAATTGGGTTTGTTATTACAGTAAGACTAGCGAACTAAATTACCCGTGTAGGAACTGCTTGTTTATGGAAGCCCTAACCAATCCAAAAAAGCCACCAACAATCAATGTGTTCCTTTGAACAGTTAAAAGATGAAATTACGAGCCACGAAAATTTTCAATTAGGATCAAACAGTCAAATAATCTGTTTTTAGGTCAAGTCACATATCTAACAAAACTGGC
>PQVD01003366.1:0-20682 GCA_003012265.1 Setaria equina
ATTTGGAATTTTGAAGTTTTGTCAAAATTTGTTACAATAAATCAATTTTTCAACGATTTCTCAAAAAATTCGAAAAAAGATCACATTTTACAGTGAAAAAAAAAAAAGAACTAATGTTGTATTGTAAAGAAGGCGAGAAATAATCGATCAATTTTAGCATGGAATAATTATTTTCGAACTATTATCAATTGGTATAATATGAATGAATTGAATGCGATTTGTTCAAATGGCATTTAGCTGAAATTTCCATTATTCTCACCAATAAATTTTGTTGCATTCTTTACAAAAGATTTCGTTAAATAAAAGTAATACTAAAGTGAACTTCAAAGAAAAAGAAAATGTACTTTTAAAATAAAAATTTTAAAAAACATTTCATTGCATATTTTTTAAGTCAAAAAATTTAGAAGCAAGATTTTCTGCATATCTTATGCTAGAACAAAGAAAAAAATTAAGAAAGATTTCTCCATTTTTGAAAAAAAAGAAAACAAAAACGAAATTGTCATGCAAAAAAATTAAGGAAAAAAATTGTTAAATTAGAATTTGAAATTCTCAAAAATTACAAGAAAAAGATTTCATGGAGAAAAAAAGAAGTAAAAGTTTCTCCAGTAAGTTAACAACAGAAAATCAACTAGAAATATTGCAACAACAAAGAAAAATTGTCCCTTTTTTTTAATGATAGCACTATTGACGAAGTGAGACGAAAAATTTTCGCAATCATCGTAGCATAAATGAATGGATTCAAAGTTGTGCGAAGTGACGAAACAGCAATGTATGAAATAGTACATCCTGGTCGCATGGATTGTCTATAACTGGCTATGTTTTGGACCTTAATTGCCCGAGTTCGGGTTAGTCTTCATGTAAGATTAAGTCTTTGCATAAGTTTGGACTAAGAATTCTGCTAAAAACTATAAAAAATTATCGATACTTGTTGCTATCCATTTTTGCAATTATCATTTCGAATTTAAAAAAAAAGTAGAAGCACGTCAAAGCAAATATTTTTTTCGAAAACTGAAGATTGCTAATGAAAGGTTTTCAATTTCTGTTTGGTTAATGGCCAATGAATGGATTAAAATCTCATAACAAAGATGAAGTTATGCAGAAGAAAAGGCGTAACCCTTTGAAAAATGGACTCTTATTCGGAGATTTTATCACATCCAAAGCATTGGAAACGGAACCAAAAAAGACAGGATATCCGAAGGTTTCTGTTCATCCTGAAATTTTTTATGAATTTGTGGAATTTCATTTTCCTACTCTGTCCTTTTAACACAAAAGTGAAATTAAAATTTTTCGGAGACTATATTGGTTTGTAAGATGGGAAATTCAAATATTTTTAGTTGCTTCTAAATTAAACAAATTGTTGAAATTGTTCGATTACATGAAGCGACTGAACTGTTTATTACATTGAAGTAGCAGAAACATATCGTCATAAGTTTAGTTCAGCTGTATACCGAATAAGTCATAAGTTAAGTTCAAAGCTCTATCCCAGGCTGTAAGGTATCACCGAATGCCTGAAATTTTAAGAGGATGTTTTTTAAGTCAGTTTTTTTCCTCGAATAGAAACTAATTTATGTAAAAGATCTGGGAATGGGTTGTTTTGGAAAATTGCATCCTCTGTAAAGGAAATGTGCAATGATTGTTATTACATTTGCAAGGAGAAATGAACTAGGAGATGATCTAGAATATATCAGTATGTTATATTGTTTTCAAGACATATTTGTAGGTAAAACAAAAGGATGACGACAAGATAGTGGAATCAAATCCCTTCAATCTAACCACAAAGGATGCTGATGCAGCTGTAATTGGATTTTTGAAAAAAGTGAAGAATTTTCAAGATCGAGCATGGAAACGAAATCCCGTAAAGGTAATTATTACGTTCCTTTATTTTTTTGTGCTCGAATTTCTCAAGTTCACGTTACTAAATCAATAATTCTTGTGTTTTAATAGGAAGGAATTTATTTATAGCATAATAGAGATAGATAAGAGTTGGAAATAAGATAGAGATAGATGAGAGTTGAAAATAGGAATGATTTTCTTTCTCGAAAAAAGACGTTCATTAAGGCAAAATCAAAGCGGCGATTAGTGTACGGTATAAGAGAAGTACGGAAACAGTTAACACTTGAAGCAGTACGTTGCGTTGTGTTGGCACGCGATATTGAAACCGATAAAAGCAGTATGTTTTGAATTCCTGTATTCAGTAATTTAGATAGAAATGATACTTTATGTGAAGGAATGAAATTTTTCAATTGGCTTAGTTTGCCATAAGGTAAAATATTCCCAGAATTTTATGGCGAAATATTTCCAGAACTTAATTAAATTGTGACTTTATGGATCTGTCGGATTTTTTGCGTGATATTCTTTATCGGCCGTAATTTACGACTGTCGCTGTTTCTCTTTTCTATGATTTGATTCGTCATACTGAATCATTTTATTGATGTGAATTGATAAATAACTTGGCGAACTGTGAAGGCTATGGTTCTTTTTTTTGTAATTTTTTCCTTTGTGCTTTCATAATTCTTAAATATGGTGTGCATCAAAGACTTAATTTTTAGCTGAACTTGCTAATGAAATTGATATTATCAAGGAAATTTGTGCACGCAACCGTATTGAAGTCTTCTGGATATCTTCAAAACACGATTTAGGCAAAGCAGTGAAGAAATGGCCAATTGTTTCTGTGGTAGCAATTCTTGACTACTGTGGTGCTGAGGTTGCTTTTTTAATGGCTAACAATTGTTGTTGATAGTCATAGAGATTAAATTCAGCACCTCTACCTGGCCTCAATAGTATGATTTATTGATCATAATTATTTTCAAAATTTGCCCATTAATTGCAGGGAATAATTGGATTCTTCGCTAATCAAATCAAAATTTCTTTTAAAATTTAGTAATAAAAAAAATAATTTTTCAATACTTTGATCCAGAAGCAATTGCTCTTTCAGGATGCATACAATGCGGCGTTACAGACATGTGCGAATTTCATGGCCTGTTGTCGGATTGCTGAACATACCGATCAGTCATCTTTATTTCCTTGATGAATTCTTATTGTTATTTTATGTGATATATTGGATGAAATGTAGTTAAAAAAGAATTAGTTGTAATTGAGTGAAAATAGCGTGCAGTTGAATCATTCTGATTATATGTATTTTTACGGGAAAATTAGCTATAATTGAATGATATTAGCAATATCATAAATGCAGATTTGATTAGTTGGTAAGAAGTGCCATTTTCAAATGTAATCCTGTTTTGTTAATAGTATGGGATTATTACGTAATGTATATGAATACCACTTTATCAACGATGTTCTTTAATATTACGCGTTGTTGTTACTATTTGATATATATTTGACTTATCTGATACTCTCCCAGTATCATAATATGAAATTATAATTGGCTGGGGCAAAGTTGTATTTTTTAAAACATTAGTTCAGTCTTTAAAATGCATCCTATGATGAGTATAAATATTCCTTATTAGTGGGATGATTTAAAAATTTTTCAGTTAGAGTGAGTCTGTTCTATTTTAGGCATAATCGATTGTCTGTGAAAATTAACTATAACTGGATGATATTAACATATTGTTAAATTAATTTATATGAATTACAACTTGTGTCAAAATATTGAAATCCAGGGGTGGGTTGATTCTGGGGTGGAATAGTGCTGCAGGATATGGTGTGACCTTGTGCGGAAACTAGTACTGCATTGGTTATATTACAGTGTTTGGGTGTTGACTGTTGGGCAAATTTATTTCTCTATGGTAAGGTATTCTGATATGTATATGAACAGGTGACATAGAATATCTTAGATTTAGTGGAACTTAAAATTGTCCATGTCCCTATAAACTCTGAGAGAGATGCTCATTTTCTGACTGAACTCCAAGAGAATAATTTTTACCGAGAATATAAAAGATAAGAAGGGCATTGATGACATTGATTATAATCACGTTATGATTTCCAATGCAGTTACTGTATTAACTGCTTAATGATAAGCATTATTTAACTATGTCACCAGTTTTTTTTCTTTTTCTGTTATCTTCCGTTGGAAGAAATAAATGATTAGTATTTGAAACTTAACGGGCGTAAAATTTTAGTTAGGCTTTGTGATTTGTAGCTGTGTATGAAATGATAATTTTTACTGTTCTTTTTTCATGGTATGTAATTTTTTTTTTTTTTTTGGATTAACGTAGGTCGAACGATAGCTATATTTTCACATAACGCGTGGGACAGCATCCAGCAAATCGGCAGTGTCTTTCGCGGCATTTGTTCTATGCAAGGAGGTACAGGACGTACTTCATCATTCTCAAATCGTATCCTTCTGGGTCTTTTTAATTGTTGCCTCCCAGGTTCCTGTAATTCGAGAGCTAAACTACGTACAGAAATGGCTGAACCCGTCATTATTCCTCCACGTAGTAAACATACAGCCAGCGTAAGTATACTTGATTTTTTTATTGTATGGAACGGTTCATTTGAGACACGTGGTGTAGAGTTTGAAATATGTCGTTATATGGTTTCATCTGAAGATGTGTATGGAAGTTTAATCCAAATTTACAAATGAAAAAGTTGATACATTGTTCGGTAAAATGTTGAAGGCGGACATTTAATGTCATTTGATGGTCATTCAGATTACCGTACTCCTAGTCACTTTGGTGTCATGTAAAAAGTAAATATAGAAATTTAGGAGTACAGAAAAATGGTCCTTATTTCATATGGTCATGAGGATATGGAGTATTGCAAAGATGTTTTGTTTCAATTAGTAAGGGTCAGAACGAGACAAAGTAAAACTGGGTTGGCTTCTCCTGACTAGAATTATTACTTTACCTGAAGATATTACTTACTTCGTGTTTCTCACTGAATTAACTTGCTGACATGGTCATTGTGTGCTGTGCTATATTGATAAGGAATATTAGGAAGTAGAAGATTGTGTATGGGGTCGAAGTAAAATTGTACTGTTAGTGGAGTATAGTTTGTGGACTTCTAAATGTACTTCATGATATCAATAAAATTTCAAAAAAATGTCATTGCTAAACTTTAGATAATATTTCTTCATGGTCTCGGTGACACTGGTCATGGCTGGTCTTCTGTTTTTGCGGATGAAATACGACATGATCATATCAAATACATTTGTCCTCATGCGTAAGTTCCACCTTTTTGACGAAAAACATTGTTGATTCTATATTTAAGTATAGCGGAGTAGTGTGAATAGTATGTAGCTCGCGCTGCCTATTATTTGGATGCAGTTAGCATGCAATCATTTTGAAAACTTAAAGAAGTGAAAAGGTTCCGACTATTTCGATGGTTTCAGTCGGGTCATATCACCACCAACTTTTGGTTTTATTAACTTGTATGAAATTCAAATATTTATTAATGACACTTCTTTCCAGCGTTATATTTATGTTAAATAAATTAAAACCTTTTTTTTTTTTAACTGACAGGGTTAAAACATGAATTTTGGCATGCATACTTTTGACATAAATATTGTTTAGCAGATTTTGTAATTATTTTTAAGGATAGTCAAAATGCTTGGTGGATTGACTTGTGTAACGAAAGACATTTGTAGGCCAACAAGAGCAGTCACCTTAAATTTTGGCATGCAAATGCCTGCTTGGTATGATTTGTATGGATTAACACCGAACGTAGAGGAAGACGAAGAAGGAATTAATGAATCAACGATGATCGTGCATTCTCTGATTGATGCTGTGAATTTTACTAAAATTGTCTTTCTTACCTGCTATAATTTCTTGAACATGTTCTGCAAAAACTGGCTTATTAGATTGCTGCAGAGCTTCGGAACATTTTTATCGGTTTAAATTTTAGCCCAACAGTTGCTAGCTACTGTGTCTAAGATTTTAAATTCAAAATGTAATGAAATTTTTTGAGGAAATTGAAGCTGGTATTCCATCAGAACGTATAATGGTGGGAGGCTTTTCAATGGGTGGTGCATTAGCACTATATTCTGGATTAATATATGATAAACCGCTCGCTGGAATAATTGGTCTCAGTTCCTTTTTAGTGCAACGAACGAAGTTGCCTGGTGTAAGTCTCGTTTAAGCACTGTTGTTAGTATAAAAAAAGCAATAGCCAGAATCAACTAGTTCTTTTGGAATAAGGTATTTGTTGGTTTTATAATAGAGGTCGAATTTTAGGATTTTAGCGCCATTATCAATTTAACTGGAGGCAAATTTATATGTAAGCAATTCTACGGTTATGTAAGAAAGTTCCCACATATTTCTGAATGCCTTAAGTTGCCGAACACTTTTTTCATCAAATAGCTGCTTTCTTTCTTTATTTTGTTTTATTTTTTCTTGTAATTGGACCCATTTCACTACCTGTTGCATTCGAAGTTTTCCAAAAGCTTGGTCTCTCTTTGAAAACTTAACAACAGCTTTTTATCTTGCAGCATGCTCGAAGCTTTAGTTGGTAACATGCCTATCACTTCCGGTAATTTTGAGCTAGTTGATCGGCTCAGGAAATGCATGTTTTGTTTCAGAATCATACAGCTAATAAAAATGTGCAGATATTCATGGGTCATGGTGGTCAAGATTGCTTAGTACCTCTTTCGTTTGGCCAAATGACTGAAGCATATATCAAAAGTTTTAATCCTAACATAAATATGAAGGTTTATCCAAGAATGGCACATAGCAGTTGTCCCGAGGTATTTATTTTCTATTTTTTCATTAGGATTTGCCAACGCTGTGTTAGTTTTACTTTTTAATAATGTATGTGATGCAGAATTGATGGCTCGATCCATTTTCCCCTATAATGGATAATTAGGTTGTGCAGTAAGGGTTCTATCGCCAGATACAGGAGGCTTTTTAAGCGATTAGAGGAAGTGTGTTTAATTTCAAAATATTTCGCAAATTCAATTTTTTAGTTTTTTTAAACAATTTTTCTTAAGTTCAAAAACAACACAATTTCTTTATAGGAACTTGCTGATGCGAAAGAATTTATTGCACAGCGGTTACCAACAATATAATATAAGTAATCACTGATCTGATCTGATAAGGATCCAGTTGGC
Organism: Setaria equina; assembly: GCA_003012265.1. Taxonomy (NCBI): domain Eukaryota; kingdom Metazoa; phylum Nematoda; class Chromadorea; order Rhabditida; family Setariidae; genus Setaria; species Setaria equina. The sequence goes on from PQVD01003366.1 coordinate 7,004, forward strand.
ATATGTTGTTTTCAATATTTTCCGTAGAATATGTGTAAAATTGCCTGATGTGATGCTAATGATTTTTGTGTGCATAAATTATTGAACTTAATTTTTTTTCCTACTTGAGCTCCTCTGCTCTCTGCGGTTGAATACTTGATTTCTTGTTGAAGTCACAAGTTAGTTTTCATATAACGTGCTTATCGTGTAGTTAAAAAATAATATTTTCTTTTTCAAATGCGGTTTTTGCTTTCTCGTTATTAGGATTTCGAAGTTATTTCCATAAATTATCACTTGATGGTATTATCACATGCTTTCGTTGTATAAGTATAGATAAGGTTTTTATCTTTATCTTTGATTGTGAGTAGTCATTCGTTTTTATATGTAAAAATGGCATTTAATATTGATTAGAAAGTTATTTAGAAGAGCGTAGTGTAACTAATTTGTAATGTAGATATATTTGGGATTTGCTCTATTCTGTTTCATTCTGTTATCCGTAATATTTAATTAGTACTTGCATAATTGATGAAGAGTTTGAGCTGGAGTAAATTTTGCGTCTAGTTTTTAGGGTAGGATTTCAGGTTGTGCTGCTATTTGTGTGGATGTCTTCGCGTTTTCGAATAAGGTAACTTGTGCAGTTGTTGTGAGATCAATTGGTTTAATGAAATTGGCGATGAGAAGCGGAAGCTACGTTACGTTCATAATACTCCACTTGTGTAGTTTGTTTCACATTGAACAAGGATTTTACGTTCCGGGTGTTGCACCAGTTGAATTCAGAGATGGTGACTTGATTGAAGTTAAGGTTAGCTTTTGTTGGTTTCTCATGACTGTTTCAGAAGCGATCTCATTGAAATTTATTTTTTGCTGTTTTACTCAGTAGTTTACTGCCAATTAATCGGTTTTTTACAGGCACGATTAATTGTTAGTGTTCTTTATATATTAAGAAATAGACTGGATGATTTGATTAACATTCTGAGGTACTCCATTAGGCAAAAGCAGTAGTCATCTTATATATGATTTAGAAGTAAATGTTAACCGATCTTAAGGTCCTTTTTTTGTTGGATAATTTCAAAATGGATAGTAAGGAAAAATCTCTGGAGGAAAAATGAGATGTATTCTTGGAGACAAGAATCTTCTACTTAAATTGGAAAATGAAGAATACTTTTTCTTCTTTCCATCTTTCTCCAATTCCAGAAAGATATCCCTAGAAAGCGAATTTCAAGAGAAGACTTGATTTTATTAATGTTTGCTTCCAGGTTTTCATAGCCGTCATTTTAATTTCAGGGTATAAAAATAACTTCAACTAAGACTGTAGTACCATATGAATACTATTCTTTGCCGTTTTGTCGCCCGCAAGGCGCAATACATTACATATCCGAAAATCTGGGTGAAGTAATGCGCGGTGATCGCATCGTAAATACGCCTTTTGTTGTTAGTTATACTCTTAATAAAATTAGGGAAAGTATATAAAACTGAAAATTCAGAAAATTATTTCTATTGTTGTTGAAAACAAAGGATTTGCATATAAAATAATGATATAATGAAATTTATTTTTTTTGCTTTTTTTTGTTTTAAAAAAATCTTGTAGATATTCATGAAACGGAATGTAAAATGCAACACAACTTGTTCATCCCGTGCTCCGGTGTTTCTTAGTCAAGAGAATTCTGAAAATTTAGTGTCAAGGATCAAAGAGGAATATCATGTGCATCTGTAAGTCTTATTGGGAAAAATTAAGTTTTTCAAGTTTAGCGTTACTGAAGTATATTTTAATATTTTTAAAATTATAAGAAACGATGCATCAAGATTGGTATAACAAAATATGTACAATACTAGTATAAGAATTTAATATCTGCAGGAGTTACGTAGAAACTTTTTAAGTTGTAAGTGTTCTCTGTTTGACTGTAGAGTAAGTTTCAGATTAGTTGATAATCTTCCATGTACTACAAGATATCAAATTGAAAATACAGATGAAGTAATTTATGAAAATGGTTATCGTCTTGGGTGGGAAGAAGATGATCGTTTTTATGTCAATAATCATCTTGATATTATTCTGCGTTATCATCAGCCAAGGCCTGATGTTTATCGTGTTGTTGGTTTTGAAGTACAACCACAGAGTATTGATAGCAGTCGTTTTAAATTTGGTTCTGATTCATCGGTTTGTCTTTTTCTTATAATTCCTGAACAGCTGACATTTTCTCTGTATGTTAATTCTTCACTTACTTTGTTTCTTTGTTACTGAGAAAGTCCTTCAAAATTTGCCTAATTGTTAAAGGAAAAAAAAAATCTTTTTTCTCATGATTAAAGCGTGAAATGGAGGATTGGTGTCGTATTCTGGATACGAGATCTTAATATAATTCATATTTTTAGGAGTGTTCAATAGCTGATGGAAGAAACCAAGAAGTGATGAAGGGTGCAAACAATATCATTTGGACCTACTCAGTGACGTGGGAAGAAAGCGACATTCCTTGGGCTAGTCGTTGGGATACTTACTTATCTATGAAAGATGTCCAGATCCATTGGTTTTCAATCGTAAACTCGATTATCGTTATTTTATGCTTATTTGGTACAGTATTTTTTTTTTTATTTTGCACCTTTGTATACTTATCGTATATGTATCTGTCACACAAATTTTTGTAGGAATTTTAATTTGGATCTAGCCATGAATAGAATTGGTTAAATCTTTTTAATTTCCATTCAGTTATGGAAATCATCGTATTTTTTTTTCAGGGTTTCTCAGCGTTATTATCATTCGAACTGTACGGAGGGATATTGCAAAGTATAACAAAGGCGAAGAGTTGGTTCGTAAACTGTTAAATTTGTTCAGTTTTTATTTTTTTCGAACTAATTAATAGTGGGATTGGTTTGTTAATTATACCGTTGTAGGATGATACTCTGGAGGAATCTGGATGGAAATTAGTTCATGGTGATGTGTTTCGCCCTCCTCCCAGTTCGATGTTGCTGGTAAATTTTGTCGGTACAGGTGTCCAGCTTATTGGTATGGTCGCCATCACGGTGTTTTTTGCTATGTTGGGGATGTTATCTCCAGCAAGTCGCGGGTCACTCATGTCTGCAGCAATTGTTCTTTTCTGTTTGATGGGTCTCGTTGCTGGTTATCATGCCGGCCGTCTTTATAGGACTTTAAGAGGTTAATTTTCGGTTTAAGGTTTCTAGAAATACTTGGAGTTCGTTATGCCTTTTTCAAATTTTTGAATAGGGAATAAAATAGATCTCTTTGACTGTGTACATTCCTTAAGTTCATTACTTAGGCCTAGTTCAAATCTACATTCATGTCAAATGTTAGTGAAATCGATAAAAAAATGTGAAAAAATAAGGAAGTTTTAAGGAATATCTGCTGTATGTCTCATAGTACATTTCACCTGAGTCTTTTTGTTTTATTGCATGAATCCTAAATCTGAATCAGAGCCTAAATCATTTTTCTTATTTGATTACTGCGTATTGGGTGGTGCTGTTTTAAAGTATTCGTATGTAAGTTTGCTTTTTCTTTTTTTTTTGAGTTTTTTAAAACGTTTATGAGTTTTTTCTTTTAATTTTGTTTGAAATTCTCGGTACCATATTTCTACAATTACATGAATATTTTGTTATTAGGCACAAGCCCTCGAAAATGTGCATTTCGGACAGCGGTTCTTTTTCCATCAATCATTCTTGGTACCGGCTTTTTATTAAACTTCTTCCTGATCGGAAAGCATTCATCGGGAGCTATACCATTTACAACGATGATTGCACTTTTACTTTTGTGGTTCGGAGTTGACTTGCCGCTTGTATTCCTTGGATTTCACTTTGGCTATCGAAAACAGGTATTTTGTTGTTAATTCCGGAATGAGCGTTGTGGAATATGAGTTGTGACTTATCCACCGTTATTAAATCTGATAGTTTTTAATGGTATATCCCTTTTAGAATTTATCTGACAGTTTGGAAGAATGGAAATGGTAGTATCAGCGATAAAGTGACAGTAATGCTGAAATGAAATCTTTTAGAAAAATTTTTCATCACTTATTTTCTTTGTAGGCTTATTCTCATCCAGTCCGTACAAACCAGATTCCACGTCAAGTTCCAGAACAACCTTGGTATTTGCATACTTTACCGTGTATGCTTCTCGCTGGGATCCTGCCATTTGGTGCTGTTTTCATCGAACTGTTCTTCGTCTTTTCTGTAAGATTTTTTGATCATTTTAGAAATCGTTTAAATTTTTTACTTTTCAGTTTTTATAGTATTTCTCTGATCAAAATATCACAATCAAACTGAAGGATAATTTATTATTAGCTAGTGTCGTTGTAAAAGTTCCTTTCTGGAAAATCTGTTGTATATGTAATTATCGTCAGGTGCAGTGCTCTGTACAGTTTTGATAGTTGACTGGCATAAATGCTATTGTGTAGCTGCCACTGTCATCATTTCTAACTTTTGCTAGTAAATTGAATTCGTTAAAGAATAATATTTCATTTTATTTCATGTAACTTTTTTTAAAGGCTATTTGGGAAAATCAGTTCTATTATCTTTTCGGATTTCTATTTATCGTTTGTGTCATCCTTTTCGTGTCGTGCGCACAAATCTCCATTGTTGTAGCTTACTTTCTTCTATGTGCTGAGGTTTGAATTTTTGAAATTATGGAGAAAAATCAGTGTTTTCTGACGATATTCTCATAAATTTTATAATTTATAATTGAAATCAGAATGAAATGATTTACGTAAAAGCAGCTCATTTTGAATTTTGTGATTTGAAAGTTTAGAGTAAAGAAATGCGGCTTATTCGATATGTTCTATTGCAGAATTATCATTGGTGGTGGAAATCTTTCGTTATCAGTGGTGGGTCTGCAGTTTATGGTACGTTCATTTATAAGAGAATTATAATTAGAGCTTTTGGCTTTTGCATAACTCTTATTACTTGCAAAAGATTAATAAGTGCATTCATCATTGTTATATTTATGATTTTCTTATTTCTAAATATTACTCAATAGTTTTTTTTTCTTTTTTTTCAGTGATGGGATATGCAGCTTTCTACTACTTCAGTAAAGTAAGCTTAATTTTTTTCATCACGTGATGTATTTTTTTCGTTCAAGGCTTCGTGTGCATGATAATATTTCATTTTTATGTTGAACAGAACTATGAGAGTTTCGGCAGAAATTTAGATATCATGAAACTATCCCATTTGATCTATGTACTATTTAAAACTTCTCATCGTTGAAGGAATCTGTATAAGATAGTTGTAGGATGAGTTATATATAGCTGAGCGAAATTAGGAGTTAAGACAGAGATAGTGTAAGTTGACTGTGTATTATTTTTCTAGAGTTTTCAAGAATTGTTTTCATTTTTCCTCTGTTACTTTGTGTTGACCCTTTCCATAAAGCACGAAAGTTTCGCATGAAAAGATTTATATATATATATATTTTTTTTTCTTGAACAATGATAACTGATTTAATATTATTTTGACGGCTATTCTTGGGACGGCTAGAAATATCAGTGCAGAATCCCTTTGTTTTTTTAAGACATCGGTTAGTAAGGATCCATTTCTAATGAAATTCAGTCATGATGTGTTGAAGTCATTTAAAAAAATTTCCAGCTGAATATCATTGGCTTCATTCCGACACTCTTGTACTTCAGCTACAGCTTTTTGATGGCATTAGCGTTTTGGATCTTGACAGGAACGATTGGTTTCTATGCGGCTTATTCCTTTTTATGTCGAATCTACGCAGCTGTTAAGATTGATTGATGCAGGAGTTAATTTAATTTTTTGCAAATTATGTATATAGGTCAATCAATTTTAACTTTTTTCCAGGTAATCGATCATTAAACTTGATGCTGTTGGGTATTGTTAGGTAGTGAGGAAGAGGACAAGCTTAAAGAAATATAGCAAGTTCCATATATTGCCATGTTTTTGAATGGTGCTAGCGCATCTCTATGAAATGTCGAAAGACAAGTAATAGAAAAAACTTAGCTGGGTATTATTCTTTGATATTTTAGCAACTTACATGTTATATTGTATCATTAAAAGTATTTCACATGTATACATGTATTTTTCGATTATGCCACATCCATTTGTGGCGTACTTCGAACATTTCTTGCTGTCGTTCAATATATATAACCCTTGATTGACCTGGGGTTATTTCCAGACAATTTATGGTTTGATTTTGTCTTATAAACTAAACGAGCTCCATTATCTCTTTGAAATATGTCTTTCAGCATTTGATTTCGTTGATAGAGCTAATAAAAGGATACGATATGAAGTGGATCGACATATAATTCAAATTCAGAGCATCAAAATAAATCTAGGAATTCCAGTTTTTTTCTAACACTGGCTTCTATATTCCATTTTATCTTTTCTTCTTTGTATTATTTGTGATTTTTGAAATTATTTTCAATTGTTCGGAAACCGATGCTTTTTTGGATCCGTTCTAGTTTTTCACAGCTGGAACAATTTCTTATATATTTCCTTTTCTTATATTTTTCTTTAATTTTGTTTATTACTTTCGTATATTAAAAACACATTGTATATATATATATGGGAGGGTGTTTTTTCTTGAATCTGTTGTTTAAATTTGCGAAACATATTGAAATTGAACTTGAACTGTTGCTGCCTGATCGACATTATGTAATTACATTGTTGATAAATTGGAAATAATAATAGTAGAAACCTTGACATTGTTCTGGACAGTTCTGTATGTTGTCAGCCTTCATTTGTGTTTGAAACATATTTGGTCTGTTGTCTGCCCATGAACTGTCTCGATTTCCACTTATTATGAATAGAAATTCTAGTATTCCCTAACTTAAATTTTTTTTTTATTCACTTATTTTGTCCACGGCGAAGAACAAATATTGATACAATTGTAATTAGAAAATAAAAAAAACTAAGGACCTAGTATATATATATATATATATATCCCTGTAGAATTCAAAATATTTTTAGTCATGAATATTTCAGTCTTTTATCGTGCTGCTGTGGCAGTTATTGATATATTCGTTTTGCATTTTTATAAGTAAGTCGAAATCGATGCAGCTATTGCTTCATGTTCTTGTTAAAAAGATAAGAATAAAATATCTGTTCCTAGTCGACTAATGGAATAATTTGCATCATTTTGTTGCGAGTCAATGTTTAAGTATTTCCCTTGCTTCTGTTTAGATTCCAATTTCTTTACATATCATTAATTTTAATTTTCGTTTGAAATTTTAGCAAATTTGATAGGCTCTTTCTTGTGAGAATTGAAAAAATTTTTTGTTTTGGAAAACATTTTTGTGGTACACTAAGTGGAATTTCTTTTCAGATCATTTTAAAAAAATTGATGGGGACCGAATTTATAGCTAACGACAGTGGTGAAGGATTTGACATACTTTGGACTCGATTACTGCTAATGTTTGGTGGACCTCTAGGTTTCCATCTTCTGTATTTGGGTGAACCATTCGAAGCTTATGTTTATTTTGCGACGTTTGGCCTCTCCTTTTTTGCAATGTTTTACGACGCATTAACTTTGAATAGCCGAGTTATTGCACGAAATAAAGAAATAAATATGTAAGTTCATTCTACAATGTAATTATAAGGTGCAGTCTTGATAACTAATAAATGAATTACTTTTTCACTCAAATTTTAACAAAAACTTAAGGTCCAGATTCGCAGTGTCCTTTCCTTGTTTAGGGGCTTCCATTAAATTCAATCCGGACCCATTCATAATCCTACATTTTAATGGTTCATACCGGATTTGGCGTTTAATATATATATGTCTTTTTCTGTTTTTGTAGTTTATTTTGAGATAATTCCTATCGTATCTGCAAATCTTAATGTCATTTTCCAATGAGATCGAGAATCGATCTTATTTTTTAAGCTGTAGCAAGAGAGTCTGAAAAGACAAGCAGAACTTTAGATTACATCATTTTAGTGTTTTTGATGTTAAGGTTTTTGTAGTCATAGTTACAGTTAAATAGGAAAGAACTTTGAGAAAAAAGACTAACTAGTTAAAGGATAAATTTTGACTCATCAATGATATCGGATAATTTTTTTTTTTTTTGCATTTCAGCAAAGATATCAGTGATCGAAAAGTAAGGATAGTTTCCACTTCAATTGCCCGTTTTATTTCGCAGTTTCTGTTTGGCTGTTGGATTGGAATTTTGTTTTGTTTGGTTACTGTCCTGCTTGTTGGCACTGAACGCCGTTTTCTTTTAGCATTTTTCATAGGTGCTGGAGTCACTCAAGGTTGTTTGAAAGGTTTTTTCTTTATATCTATAGGTGAGCATATGGGTTGTTCTGACGATTTTTCTGTTGTTATGTTCTCATGTCACAATTTTGACATAAGTTTCTTGTGATTTATGTTGAGGCATGGTATTCAGTTTCTGCATTTGGTGTTGAATTTCGAGGAATTTTTATAACATTCGTTCACCTGTTTCTATTCCGTGAACTTTTTAAATAATAACATATTCGTTTGCAGGTGTCTATGTTGTTGGGAATTGTCGTAAACAGCAGCGTAGCCTAATTCACATATCTGTTTCGGCAGTTGTTTCTTCTTTAATTGCGGTTAGAATTTAGTGTTCGTGAATTTTTTTCACTGGCATGTTTATGAGATACCAGTGGAGAAGTACATATCTGGAGAGAAGGGAAAAGGAAAGAATTAACAGTAGCTGTTCTTGTTTATCGTTTTACCTCCATCTTGCGATCACATTACTGTCAGCAAACACACTGAATCAAATATTTGCTGTAAAATCGTAAGGATGTTCTAAACATTTGATATCATGAATTGTCCGAATTCATGCGACTCTGCTGAAAGTCATTTCATTTAATTCTCTTTCTGTTGCGTTTGTTATTTTGTTAAGGTTCCATGTTCAGATTCTTCTGTTCGACTTATCTCTTTGCCGAACAATTTTTTTTGCTTCAATCTCGGCGACATTTGTTGGTAACCGCAGTACACAATTTCGAAGTATCCAGAAACTCTCGCTTGTACCATATTTTGTATATTTTACTTCGCTACTTTATGTTGATTAAGTCTTGCTAATGTTTCAACTTTATCACACCGCTCCATATGTTATTTTTACGGATATTTCAACATTATATAGAGAGCACTTTTTTTGAAGATCGGGTTTTGCTTTTTGTGGTTTAATTCGTATTACTTTCTGAATATAAATTCAGATCCTGTCATTGATCCATACTTTTATCATTGCCATCATTATGATTGGTTTGGTGCGTGTTGTACTCGATCGACGAATCTCAGTCGTCACGAAAAATTCTTATGCTCATGTTTCTGCCTCTCTTGGTTCTATCATACGGGATAAATATTTTCGAATTCCAAGCAAAGATATTTTCGAGGATTGTGGGCGTATCGAATATCTGCCATCACAACGTGTAACGGTTATTATTTAAATCCTGGAGTGATTTTTAGTTTTGCTTTAGGAACAGCATATATATTTCTGCGCTTTCTAGTTTTGTTACAGCTGCATCTCTAATATAAAAAGGAATTGTTTTATTTTAAAACATTTTTTTTTCTTTTAAATCCAAAATTCAGATATTGAACACGGAGACTTCTCGAGAACGACAAGAATTGTGTGTTTTCGATTACCTAACTGTATTAATTATTGACTTTATGCGATACAGTACAGAGTTATCAAAAAAAATGGAAAAGCAAGGGTCGAATGCATTACAGCTAGCTCTGTGCAGAACATTCGCTATGCAGGTTCTTTGCTTGACAACTATTTTTTGGGTTAAAATGTTCATAATAGTTTTTTTCGTTGTAGAGGGTGTTTTGAAAATCTTGAATTTCCCATGATAGTTTTATAAAAGAGCTCCACTGGAATTAAGCCTTTTATCGGAGCTAATTGTTTTAGTCCATTTTATAGTTATTCCAGATAGGTCGTGGACTTTTATTTTCAGCTTATTCAATTTTCAAATAGGGAAAGAAAATTAGGGATTTATTGCAAAATAATGTAATGACTGAGTTTTCCTATTTTCTGTAGCATTTCTTTCTATTTTATTACATACAAGAGCTTTTTCGGTCAATTGAAAATGCAGCGAAATATTCAAAAGTGTCTTTCAACAATTGCTCAACTTCATTAACCAAATGATATTTGTTTAAGAGACGAATTTCATTATTATTATTTTGCTAGGAGATTGGCAATTCTTCTGTACAAGATTGCAAACATTTAATATGTAATTCTATCGTTCTTACAGATGGTTTCTGATGCTGTAAAAGATAATTTCGCTTCAAGCTACTAGAGAAATATGCTTATCTCTCAGTTGTTGTAGTGGAGTTTTTTTCCTGTAAAGATGGATATTTACTTTGGCTTTTTGAATAGTGAGATCTGTTGTTAAAATTGTCGCTTATCTAATGAGAGTTTATATTTGACCAAATACCCAGAAATTACTCGAGTCCCCGAATTTTGTTGCTTCTTGCAGTCATGATCATTAGTTTCTCCATCCCTCCATCATATAATATTGGGTAACTGTTTTTCTGGTTTCTGTCCTCTTATTTTATAGTATCTCCTTCGCTCTTTCTTTTTCTGTTACTTTATTTTTCCCATATTGCACATTTTTCGAAAAAAAATATTAGAGCCTGAACATCCATATATCAGTACATTCCTCATCATGATTAAGATTCTTGATTTTGGAATTTTCTTTTTTTTTGTCGATATTGTGAATTATTGTTGGGACTTTTCAGTTATAATTAGTATCATTGTGTGAGGAATAGGTTTCCTACATATTATTTTAATTTCTGAAATTTAGATGGAGTAAGTTTGAGTATTTAAAATCCGTTAGAACTATTCTAACTAATCATTAACTTGATAGATGTTGGAATTACTTTCGATAGTTGCAGCCCCTCAGAATCTTACGAGTTTTTTGAATTAACGCATTTCCCATGTTGCTGAGATTCCTTCTACTGATATATTTTAAGATCTTGGATCTGACGCCGTATGCATCGGATGAAAAAGTGCTGCAAGAATGTTCGGAATATTTAAAAAATAACGAAGTAGAAGAAACTGCAAAGGATAGCAATTATTGGCAATACAAAGCGACCAAAAAAGCTTGCGAGCTTTTACATATGGTGTTTAAATAGGCGGATAATTTGAAATGAGCTCTATGGCCAGTTCCGATTATTTATGATTTTTTTCGTAGCTTATTTTTTTTTTCGAGTAAGTATCTCAAAGATTTTTTTTTTTGTTCTTAGCTGAAAAACGCAAAAAATACATTTCTTAGTATTCAAATTAGGAATTCTTTGTAGAGATTGAGCATGAGATTTCCTGCTTTTTTTCATATGTTTGAAAAATTTTTTCCCGTTTCATTTCATATATCCATCCATATGCTGTGATAGTTTTCATCAGATTTCACAAGTTTCACATAAAGATTTATATAAAACCAAAAATTCAGATCTTACAGACTGCTTGAGATTATATGATATTAAGTTTTCTGTTTTCTGCAGTTGGTTTTTCAATTCATAAGAATTTATTAAGATGTAGAAACAGGAATGCCTCTTTTTGTTAGGGAGAATGTAGAGAGAGAGTATATGGATTGGCTGTCCTTTTCATTCCCTTTGTATTTCTCTCCGAAAATTATTTTGGTTCATATTTTGGTTGAATGAGCCTCTTAATCACATTACGGTAAAAGCTTTCATCTGGATATTCAACCAGTTGTTCCCTAAGAGTGCATCTCCTAGTTCAAAATAAAGTAGCAAAATGTAGGAGAGTGTTGAACGATCGGTCTAATAAAGTTTCTCATTTACAACCTTATTATGGTTACTATTTGATGTTATTATTGCAGGTATCAATGGTTTATGCTTTTAAATTAGTGCGATCTGTGTTATGGAATAGACATTACTTGTTGCTGCCGTAATCCTTCTCCGTAATTATCTTTATATCCACTAACTGCGTATATTTCGATATTGATAGTATTATTACCACTATCATTCCTATGATTTTTCCTTCGAATTCACTTCCTTGCGTTATCTGATCGCCTTTCGTCTCGTTAATTTTTCGCTAAATATTATCGTTAAGGACTGTGTTGAGCTCATCATTACGCTTGGTAAGTTCATGCTTTTCTGTCAGTTTTTTTTTTTCCTAAAATTCTTCAAAGTTTTTTTGAGAGATTTCCCCATTCTTTTTCTAGAGCTAATGCTGAAGTGAGAGAGTTTTGATTTGGTGGAGATATGTAGAGAAAAAAGTGAGACGATTAGTTGCTGTTTTCGTCATAACGATCTAATATGTGTGCATCAAATAACTGATATGAAGGAATTAGTGTTTATGTTGCCGTATCTTTTCACATTTTGAGAGTTTGCAATATGTGAAATTATGCAGAAGTCAGGACAGTGCTAGTATGAAGTGAAGATTTAAATGTATTTCAAATAAAAATAATTTTTCCTAGAGGTTTTAAGCTTCCTTGTTATTTACACAGAGTTTTCTGGAAGATGATATTGACAAATAGGAATGGAATATACCATTTATTTCCATTTAACTCTATCCCTATTTTTATTTACAAGCCATTCCAGTAATCCAATTTCAAATTCATATTTGGCATACTTGTACAAAGGTCACCAATCTATTTTTTCTCCCTTTCATTTCTTTTTTTTTTAAACTGCCGAGAACTATAATGAGATCTTTGTTGATAAAAAATTTTGGAATATTTACAACTGCTGCTGATGTCATGTGATCCTTCTACCGTAAAAATTAATTTTTGTTAACCTCCTGATAAGATATTGAAGATATGGTGGGAGAGAAAATGCATTATTTGTTATCATCGCATGCATTTCGTACACTGTCCAGCGAATTTATTGGTTTCTAACTTCAAAAATTTACAGTAAACGTAAAAGGATAATTTCTTGTCTAGTTACCTTCCTGAGATATCTGTGCCAGTAACATTTGGCTTGTTACTATCGCAAGACCAGGATAGTTTTCTGGAACTGTGACAAAAAAAACCATCCAAACTATGCTTCGGTACTGTACATTTTCATGTATTGTGAAAGTAGCTCTGATGATAGCTTATCAGTAGAGCAATATAATGCATTATAAATATTTCTGTCTTGATAGCATTATTCTGTCGAAATTTTTAGCTCATGGAAATGATTTGTAAAAAGTTTTCGGCTTCTTCTAAATGCTTCAAATAAGAATGACTAAGATATATATATGTGTGTATGTATGTATCAATATCAGACTGTCCAAACAACTCTCTAAACTGGAAGAGAAGGGGTAGTAGACAGAATAAAATAGACAGGAAGAAAACATTTACATTTCTGTCTTTGCTTCTGCATACGTATAAAAAAGACGGTTGTTGTAGATGAAGCAATTGCAGTCTTTTTTTTTTCGTGAAGAGTTATAGGAGATTTTATTTGATTAGTAAATTAATTGTTTAAAAGGAAAAAAGAAGAAATTTCATTATTAATTATTCTTCAATTGGAGATAATGTAAAAGAAATAAGAAAAATAAAACTAGTGGAATTTAAAGAAAAAAAAAGAGAAAAGTTCCTTTAATTGGCTAATAAATTGGTGACTTTGCCAGTTTCTTTGTCTCACATGAGTGTATGTTATGAAACAGTAAAATAAAAATTTTTTTTATCATATCATTTTACTTGGCATATAATGGAAGTGCTTTTTTTAGTTGATAAAAGGTTAGAATATAGTTCCAACATATATTGGATAGATGAAGAGTTATGGTTTGTTGATTAGTATGATTGGTTTGTTTTCATTGGTGTTTCGATGAATCATTTTAGGGCATTTTTTTTTTTTT
>PQVD01003372.1:711-17856 GCA_003012265.1 Setaria equina
GAGAAAAGGAGCAACTTAATAGCATTTTTTTCTCTTAATGATCACTTTGTTGTTTAGAGTATTAATAAGATCGACTAGATGGATAATTTCAAAATTGCAGCACTTTATCAGTCAATGGATGTGATTCGTTATGCTTGAAAGAAACTGATTCGTCTGATGTCTACTTGATACTTGCTTGTGGTTCCTTTGATCGTGAACAGAAGTCTGATTATAATTTGCGTTTTATTATAAAATCTGATAAGAAACAGTTACTGGAAGTACCAGTGTTCTTTGAGGTAAAAAAATTTTTAATTGACATTTTATAGCCAAAATTCGTAAAATAACAGTTTAAAAAAAATGAAACATACAATTAATGACTTGTGTAAATTTATTTTAAATTTCAATTTTTTCAAAAAAAAAAACTAAAAGTTTTCAGATTCTTGATATTAACGATAATGCACCACAGTTTGAGAAATCAGTAATGCGTGTAATATTTAATCGATCAATTGAGCATTCTAAAACAGTTCGAATTCAAGCAACAGATCCGGATGATGGTGAAAATGGTAGAATAGGTTATAGTCTTACCGGTAGTAATCTATTTGAAATTGAATCTGATACGGGTATCTTGAATGTCCGTGAAAATGTTCGTCTTTTTCTTTTTTTATTTTTTTGAAACATCATTTAATACTTTTTAATTTGCTTACTTCAGTAGAAATTTAAACTTCTTTGCTTTTGTTTTCCTTTTAAATATCATTTTTATTTGTCAATTTTATTGCTTTTTTTTCTTTTTTTTTTAAGTAATAGCATTGAATTTTGTGAATTCTGATTGTCCTTTTTTTGTTTTGTTTTGTTTTTTAAAGCTCATCAAAAATTAAATGTTGCAGTTTAAATGTTCACTTGATGAACATCAATTTCATGTTCATGCCATGGATTCTGGCATGCCACCGTTATCATCAACAATTGATATCATTGCACAAATCATTGATAACAATGGTCGACCACCCATTTTTACAAAACCATTATATGATGTTACCGTTACGGAAGATGCCGAACTGGGAACCTGCCTGCTCAAGGTCAGATCTCATTTCTCATTTATCAAAATTTAAATAGGTTCGTTCATTTCAGAGGAAAAGGATTTAAAATTAAAAAAAAATAGGGAAAGAAAAAGAAAAAAGTTAGCGGAATTTGTATAAAAAGGCAAATGATTTGTTGCTATAAAAAAAAAAAGAAAAAGGAAAGGAAATGTAGTAAATGTAATCGTTACCAACAAGGAAAAGAAAGATTGGAAATGAGGGAAGACCGTTTAATAATTCACATATATATATGTATGAAATATCAAAATTTACTAGTTAGCTATTTTTGCGTAAGTATAATTAAAATCTTGCTTCAATTATTGTTATATCATTGTAATATGAAGAAGTTTTGACGAAAAATTTAGGTAGAAATTGAATTTTGTTTTTGAATAATTCATAATTGAGAAATATTTAATACACAATGTCTGAAATATTTCAAAAATTCAATTAGTCTGCGTTTTATTCTCTTAGCTGGATGATATTTCAACAAAAGTCCAAAGTCTAAGGAATCCGTTGAGAATAAATAAATGACTGGATAAAAATGAAGAAAGCGCAGATGGTAATATCAGAAATAAATGTATGAAAGGGATACCAGAAAAAAGACATTTCAAAGTAGTGTTAAAATTAATTAATTAGTTCAAATTTTTATTTGTCACAAATGTGATGTGATATGGTACTAAAGAACAAAATTGGTGATTCAAATTTGAAATGAAGATTTTTTAAGAATTTTTCCAGAATTTATTAACCATTTTTGATCTTTTTGGAAGAGAAAGAACATTTTGAAATAATTCGTTTCAGCTCTGTACTTAATTCAAGTGGTGGCCTAATTTCTCAATTTTGTTTATGCAGCGAATTAGTGACTGAATGAATTCATCTGTAGCAATTGATGATTGGCGTTAAGCTGATCAGTCTGATCTGATGCTACTACAGTTCCTGACCTATTTGTTGACATTACCACTCTTGAAGAGTGGATTATTTACTTCACCAAACCCTAATCTTTATAATTATCATACCGTTATCGGTCATTTAGTTCACTGAATAAGATGAAAAGACATATGGTCATCTGGTGATCATTCATTTTTAATTAATCCTTTTCAAATGTTTATGAAAAGAGACAAGATGAAAAGTGGAAATGCTACTTGATGGATATAGCAATACTCGATATATGATCTGAGGAATAGCGGGAGATAATGGTGTAAAATTATAAGATCTGAGGGACAGTGAAAGGTAGCGGTAAAGGAGTTTTTGAAGATCTCAGGTATAGCAAAGTTGATGATGATAAAGGACTATGAAAGGTCTGAGGAATAGCGGGACTGATGGTAATGGACTGTAAGGTCTGAGGGATGGCGGGGTTGAAGGACTCAAGAATAATGCTAAGGTCACTGCTCTCACCATCGCATCATTTCTTACCTTTACACTAACATTCTCATTACCTCATCATTCCCCTTAAGGTATTCTCAAAGGGATGCATTCATTACCACTACGAAATAATAGAAACCATTAAATTTTCAAATTTTATCACAAATTTATGGAAAAAAATTGAAGAATTTATCGTTGTTAAAACTATTCATTCAATAGCACACATCCAGTTACGCTTATGTGTAATATCACGCATCCAATAGCACTTTACGTAATATTGATATTTTCAAATGGCTAAGTATTCTGGCTTCTATAGAACTGAGAAATAATTTTCCTCAATAATGTCATGATTAAAGTGTAAGCTTATTCAGACAGGCAGAAAATTCCATGCTAAATGACTGAAATAATTCATACTTATCAGTAAGAAAATTACTACTATAGCTACCAAAAATAAGAATATTAACTTTAAGTTTGGCGAAAATTTATAACATGTTTGAAATGGCAGGGATCTTTTTTTTTTTTATAATATTTGCAATAGCAAACAGTTCGAGAATCTCGGCCGTGTGTATATGATTGAATCATTCGACAATACAAATTATTGTCACTGTATTTTTAATTTTTTTTTAATCCAAAGAATTAAATTCACTGCAGAACTTAATGAAGTTTTCATCACTGAATCCATCACTAAAATGTTTCAATTTGCAGTGTAGAAAGGGATGGTAATGCAGGTTCAATTGAGGAGAACCCTTTAATAATTTATTATTACTTTAGTGTGAATTAATTGATGTCACGCTAATGAAATTCCGCTCCGATGCATTTCCGCCAATTTGATTAAAAATTTAATTTTGAACAACTAAAGCTCCATGATATGAGTTCAGTATTAGAGTATATCTCCTTCCAATTAATCTTCACTGAGCTTTTATGGGGATAGATAGAATTAACTAGAATTCAAAAAATTTAGAACAGATTAGTGATCCAATTAATATTGATTTTGTTTTCACACATATTTCAAAATTATGCATTGTAATTAAATTAAAATAAGGGCTGAAAATTACTCTGTAGAAAAACGGCTTCTTCATTTATTAAACCGTAATAATAACTGAGATGATAATAGATGATAACTGGGACTAGGAATAAGTGCAGTTTCGTATCAAAGTTTTTTTTTTAGCTATTTGAAATTAAATTTTAGACATTTCCACTTTTGATCCATGTCTAAGTCAGCAGAAAACAGAGCTTAAATCATTAGTTCCACTTGCTATTTTGCTTCTTTCTCCACTGTTCTTGGCTATTTCCGCCTTGATGAACTTTTCGCTGCTGCTGTATTTGGACGCTTTGCCGCTTCATCCAATAAATTCAGTACATCTTCACCTTTCTTCGATTGCTGTGATGATACCTCCACTTTTAGCTGAAATTTTCCAAAACAAAATCTTTTGATTCGTTTTAAATTTACTTTCTTCCTGGACATCACTTTTATCATTCAAATTTCGTGCTGTGAAGCAATTTTATGGAACAATGATTAAGCAAAAATTTTAAATTAGCACTTTTAAAATGTTGTTTTAAAGTCTTCAATTAAAGAAAATGAGAGGAAAGGAATTAATGATCTTAAGAAAAAAAAGGACCTACGAATGAATGCAGTGAGTTACTAAATTCAGAAAATGAAATTAGAAATGAATTCGGGGAATGGTTTTCAATAAACATGGAAATAGATGAGTTTTGCATTTTTGCTTAATTCATAAGAATTTTAAAAGTAATTATTTTTTGTTAAGATTTGGATAGAATAAATATATTGAAGTGAAGATGCTAAATATATTGTGCGCAGTGATCAGCAGCAATGAGGGAAAGTTTTCCTTAGTGGTTGACCCTCGGTGACCTATAACCTATCTATAACCCTGTGGTGATTAACCAATCGATGATAATGTTTGGAGGATAAAAGAATTATGGCGTAGAAGCAGACAGTTCAGATAAAACAGTCATTTCTCTTTTAAGCGGTAATGGCCCTTACTTTATTGTATTGCTGTTGTTGTTGTTATTGTTATTCTCAACGATGAGAGATAATGCGTCCTTGAGAGTGAACAGTACCACTCCGTAGCATTATTATTATCGTCATCATCATCATTATCATTATCATCACAATCACCATCAACACATCATTCTCCTCATCATTACTGTCACCACCATCATTATCATTATCATCATCACTATCACATCATTATCATCACCATCACCATTACCATTATCACCGCCGTTATCACTATCATCACCATCAACATCAAAATCTTCAGCATCACCATCATTATCATTATTATCTAACTTCAAGGAATTCTATCACTCATCTATAATGTTTTTTTATTGAGCAATTGCTTTGAGGGGAAAATGGAAACAGAAGAATTAAATTTCTTGGAAATTATCTAATCAGACGGCCATTCACTGTAACGAAACGCTTGCTCAGAGAATTATCGTTAATTACATATCGGGTACGGTTCCGCATAATTTCCATTCCGGAAAACACTTTCATAATGCAAACCAATCAATCAATAAATCAATCAGTAATTACCTACTGTAAACAGCATTATGTTAAGTTTATAATATAACAAATGAGAAGACTGAAAAACAAAAACGAACTATTTGGACAGATGGTTTAACATTACATTGAAACAATGAATTGAACTGATTTTTTTTGTTGTTAATTTATCATTTAATTATATTGGAAAATATTGCAATAAGAGAAAAACAACGAAACATTTGCAAAACAATTCTCTGATAGCATGTGTAAAAAGATAAGTGATACTATCAGCTTATCAGTTTAAAAAATAAATGAATGAAATTGAATTTTCTTTGTGTTATAACTTTAAAGTAATTTCGGTACACAATCAGATTGAGATTCTAATTTGAACCACAGATGAAAATGTTTGAAAAGATTATTGGAATTTGTTGAAATTAATATTTAGCTAGCAAGATCAAAAATTTGGAAATTTATAAGGAAATTCCAATTCATGTGCTTTAGAAAGTGTTTCTGTGAAGAGACAAAGTGATTTTTTAAATTGATTTTCATTTTGTATACATCTTTAAATTATCTTGTAGGAATAATTAAAAATGAGTAAGATAAGTAAATGTTGAATTTTACTAATTATTAGCGATATCTGATATGATAATTTGTATTTATTAAATTGACAATGATTAATATTCCCTTTTTTGCTTTTTTTTTTCTTTTAAATTTAATTACAAGTCTTAACAATGCGCTGAATGAGAAAGTTTACTTCAAAAATGATTTTCACTTCTTCTCGAGAATAATTTCCATTTTTTCTTGAAAAAATCTCTTCCACACTTTTCTCATAATTTTAATTTATCATATGTCGCTTATTTACTGTAACTCTTTCAACCAACAATGAGTTTCACAGAAGAAATTATTAATTTTCATTTTTCCTTTTTTTTTGCCGTAAATCTTTCCTTTTTAAAAGATTTCTCTTTTTTATCTAAGGATTGAACTCGGATAAATGTGGACCACATTGTTAAATAATCAAATGGCTTCACTAATTGCAAAAGTGAGATGAGAATGAGAAAATTCAAATTCCAAGATTTCTTATTTAATGTAATTTAAAAAGTTTTTTGAAAAGAAAAAAAAAATACGAAAATTTACATCAGCAACTGCTGCAGTGATTGTTTTACGATGCTTTCTTGCATCAATATGAGTTATTATTGGCATCGATGTATTTTGCCCTTGCTGAAATGTCTCCTCTTCGATGTCATCCGCAAATAAATTCAAATCGAAGCCTAAAATTTTTAAATCTGATTGAGAAAAAAAAATGGATATACGCGAGATTCTGGACGTAAGCTATTGAAAATTACTTTTGAATGTATTTCACGTTATGGCAACCTGCATTTTCATGTTGCACCTTCATGTTCCACGTTATTCTTACGTCTTTTCTACGTTATCCATTAGTTCGATTTATTTCATGAAACCTTGGGATTTTGCCTAGAGAACCTTTTTGTTGATTCTGTTCAGGACTGCTAATTAGCGCTGATAGTAGTCGTAACTCATCATCCGGTGATGAATCTTCCGATGCCATTGTTGTATCAGTACTTTTTACCTGAAATAAAAGAAAAGTGAAAATTTTTAACAAAAATATATTCAAATGGGGTTCAAATTTTTGCTAACTTTTTTCTCCTATTATAAGTAGCTAATTAAATTATCATGCATTATCGACTTTATCCTTTTAATAATGTTTGAAAAATTCCTTTCATCAATAAAAATTAATTGCTGTATGGATTTATTTATTAATAGCTCATTTAACTTTCAGCATTTCTTTATAATTTTTTTTTTTTTAAATTGAATTTTTCACTAATTAGACCAGAAGGGTTTCCGTTGTCATATACATATTAGTTCCCAGTTCTGTGCCTCTGTCATCTGCTTTCAATTGAATATTCCCCTGAAAATATGAGTTCAAGCTTTAAAACATTGATATTTTTAATTTTTCCTTTTGCCCTCTAATCAATGATTATTTCAAAAATTTAAACAACTATCATTCATTAGTATTTATGAAATCACTAAAACACGTTGATCACGTTGATCACTTTCATGCAAAAAAAAAAAAAATTCTAAAAGAATGAATGGAATGACCCGTGAGATACAAGGCTCGTACGTGATAGCATCATCATCGGTGAAAAACGTTTCCGTGTGAGCTTCTTTGCCATCCACGTAATACTGTATCTTTCCCGGTGGATTACCACCATACGGTAGCTGACAGTTTAATTTGGGGAACAGAATGAATCGTCCATCATCTGTTTGCTTCTTTTCACGTAAAAATAATGATACATTCACTCGTGAATCCTCAATAAAGAACATAAAAAAATTTTTTTTTTATACTTTCAAGTTTTACTGTAATTAAAAAAAAAAAACAGAAAAAATCAGTTTAAATTATTTGATTTCGTATTCCGGATGAAAAATGCTATAAGAGCAAATTATTCCAGGTGTAATTTTATCCATTTCAAATTAACATGTAATTCTATTAAATTTATTGCAAGGATCATTAAAAAAAAAAAAAAAATATCTCAATTTTTAAGCTTTACTTGAAAAAAATTCAACAAGCAGCTTCGAATCATTGCTTGTTCCCAGGTGGGAATTTCATGATAAGTTACGACAATCTGAAATTATAAAAATGAATCAAAGTGAACATTAAATATTGGTCAAACAAATATATTATCTTGCAATTTGAAAAGATTCAAAAAAAATTATTCGATTTAATATTTCTAATTTAATTAGTTTTGAACATTTTAATTTTATACAAATGAAATTGCCAATTTGCTAAAGCTCTGCAAGCTAATTTTATTGCATAATTAAATAATAATTGGAAAAAAAAGAGAGAATGAACCATTCGATGGGCTATATCCAATAGTTTATTCAACTTTTCATCATTAGGTAAAATCGTACGGATGTTGTCTAAATGATTAAGTGTAATGAAGACGATTTGTTCAGGTTGATTGCAAAGTTGCAACTGATATTTATATGCCATTATCATTAATGCGTATAATTTCTCCATGCTATTAATTAATTAATTACAATTGATACTGATGATTTTATTAATACTTTAAATAATTAAGAAACAAAAATTTTCAACAAATCACAAAGAAATCAATTCATTCTTTCCTTCTTTCTCAATTCATATTATTCGAATTTTCTTTTTTTTCTTGAAACAACTAATTAGTTTAAATTTTTGAAAACATCTTTTTTTTTTTAATTGACAAAAAAGTAATTTGCATAAAATTTCAAATGTTACCTTGTTACATTAAGTCGCATAATGCTTGAATGTACAAGTTTCTCAAAAAAAACTCGCACAATTCTCATACTACAAATATATTGCGGTTTAAACAGTTCTTCCAAAAATTTCGAATTGAACAAAATATATAAAATATCTCGCAATATTTGTATCGTCTTCTCTTTACTTACATTTTGAGCCTGAAAATGGCCTTTTTTTTAAGATTTAAAATCCAACTTTCAATACTTATTTTTCATTTTCAAACCAAAAAGTTAGCTCATTTGCAATTTAAAAATTAATTTGATCTCATTTTGTTTTCCTTTTTCGTATTATTTGTCTTCTCTTCTCTCCTTAAAAATTTTCNNTGTAAAATTCTCATAAGTAAAAATAAAAGAAAAAATTAAATTAGAATAAAGAGAATTACCCTTAAACGTTGTTGCAAAATATAAATCATTTCGCCACCCATATTAAGAAATAGTAACGGCATACATTTTAATGACATCGTTTTCGTTCTCTCATGTAAGCGAAGTTAATTTAACTTAAATTATTCTAGTGGATGAATAATTTACTAGTAATAATAACATTTATATATGCATGCATTTGAGCTTCATCAGACTGTAATACAATTTAATGTTGAAGTAAATGAATGGATGAATCAATTGTTAGAGTTTTGAAATAATTGGAAAAAAAAAGGAGAAGTGTAAAAGAAAATATGAAGATGTGAAAAATAAAGGAACTATACAATATACGAAAAGAGACGTTGCCATAGTGATAAACTTGTTGGGCAAGTGAGATTAACATAATAATGATAGTGGCAAATTGAATTTTAATTATATTTCAGTTATCACTTTAATATCTATATTATCATTAAGGAATTAATGTGGATATCTTTGAAATAAGTTTCAATTAATTACAAGGAATAATTTCAAATTAATTCAGAAATTTTATTTAAAAAAAAATTTTTTGATTATATTTCAGTCATCATATTTAGAAAAAAAAAAAATCAATTTTTAGGTTACAGCAAATGATAGCTGTGGCAATGAAACAAACATACGTTATGCTTTATCAAAAGCCGATTCAGTGAAAGAACCATTCCGAATTGATGAACAATCCGGAAAGATATGTCTTGATTCGATTCTCGACTATGAGCAATGCACCATTTATCAGCTTCATGTTTATGCTCATGACGCAAGTTAGTTTTTCCTTTTCAAATTCATTTTTTCAATTTTAATTCAAGTAGCAAATTGAAATCACGTACGCTTCACGTATGATTTACGTATACAAATGAAACTGGATTCAGGTGTACAATTAATTCATCATTTAATTGATATGTTGCAAATGCATGCAGCATGCAGATGCTGCACGACAGTTACTACTATAATAACAGATGGCATTTAATGAATTTATTAATGAAACTATGCCAAAAATTTTGTGTGAGAGAAATAATTTTGTGCATAAAAATAATAATTTATGTAAAATACATAAAAATACACTTAAAAAACGTTTCCGTATACGCATATAAATATGCACAGATATTTTCAGAATAACGAATGTAATTATTTAATTATACTTGAGAATGATTTCCTGCTATTAATGCTGACAATGTAAATAGTTCTATGGAATATATCTATTGATTCTGCGAGATGAAAAAAATTAATTAATTAATTTAATTCGTTACTTTATTAAAATGCATCGGAAAGGAAAGTTTGTGAAGTAAATAAAGTCAGGAGTACCGGGGTATCCCGGACCTTTGGTGCGAAGAATTAATTTGGATTAGCATTTTCTCAACTGATATTTTTGAGATGGCCGATCAAGTCGAACACTGGTAAATATTCACGTAGAAGACGTAAATGATAATGCACCCGTATTTCATCCCGATCAGTATAACGTATCAGTAGGAGAGGATGCCAAAATTGGTCATCTGTTGATATTAGTTTCAGCTAAGGATGCTGACAGTGGAATCAACGGAAAGGTTGTTATCATTCATTGATTGATTCGATGAATTATCAGTTTTCCTTCTTTTAAAGAAGATGCAGTGCATATTGTTAAAGTTACGAAAATATTTTATCCCTTCTTTTTGAGCTTACTCCACAGCCGTATAACAGTAGGGGGCGAAAAATCTAATCATTCATAATTGATAAGAATTTGCTGAAATTCATAATTGTCGAGATTACTGTTTACTTTTTAAAAAAAAGTTTAGCAGATAAAATATCAGAAAAATTGAAAGAATTATCTTGATTTGTTAATCAGTTCTGATAATTTATATATTCATTCTCAGGTACTACTATTTCCAAATTTAATTTTTATTTTAAGGTGCATTATCGACTTGAAACCGAAGAATCGGACATTTTTAGATTGGAAGCAAATTCAGGTCGTTTGTATGTCCAAAATAAATTTTCCAGGAAAAATTATGACTTGAGAATTGAGGCTGTTGATGAGAAAGGATTAATTAGCGAGAAGAAGGTATGCTTCATAATTTTCGTAATGAATAGTAGTAGTAAAGTGTAAAATTTTGCATGCATAAATATATGCTTTAAGTAATAAGTCTATAGTTCATTAATTCTTACCTTGCAAACTTACAATTTTTTCATTTTAAAATTGAAAAGAAAATTAACAATTAAACAAATTGTCATTCTTCAACTCCAAAAAAAAAAGGGAATTTTGAAAAGTTTTCACGATAATTTAAAAAAATTTCAACATTTTAGGCTGCTGTTCATATTACTGTAGTCAATAGCTCCATAAAAGTTCCGCAATTTACAAATACACTTTACAAATTTGACGTTTTGGAAGAAACTCTTCCGGGTATTGAAATTGGACAAGTTAGTTTTACTCATATGTTAATTAATTTGGATAATGATTCCATAATGTTTTCATTAATTTCTAATAATCCCTTCAATTTTCTATAAATTAAACTTATCACTTTTGGTAAACATGGAAGAGATTAATTTCAAAAAAAAAACTTTCCTTGCTAATAATTTGCAACTGTTTAATGATTTTAGGTGAAAGCTGAGGGGTCATTTCCGATAAGTTACAAAATATATTCTGGTGATCCAGATCATTTCTTTTCAATTGATGCTAAAAGCGGTCAAATTGCTGTTGCTCAATATTTGGATGCTGATAAATGGGAGCAACTATTAATTAATGTAGAAGTAATTGATTTAATTTTCACTCTTATTTTAAAAAATAAAAATCATATTAAAATTCATGAATATAAGTTCTTATTCTTATGGTTATTTGAATAGAAATAACTACAGAGCCCAAAGAAGATAAAGCTGAATCATAAAATAATAATCAGGATAATCCAAAATCTTACGAGGCATTCCTTGCATACCTGCAAAATGCATAGGAAAACAGTTAAATCAGTACCAACAAAAAAACAAATAAAAACACTATCTTATATAGGCATCAATGATGGATAATGCAATAAATCAAACGCAAGTTATCATCAAATTGATCGATACCAATGATAACGATCCAGTCTTCGAAATGGATAAAGTGGAATCGTTTATTTATGAAAGTTATCCAGTACATCAGCCATTTTTTGCTGTTCAAGCTTATGATAAGGATCGTGGCAAGGTCATCTAATCCTTGCCTTATTCAACTGACAAAATGATAAATGATAAGAACTGACAGCTTATAAGATAACCCCTGAATGATAAGTTGAACTGAATGCAATGATTTACGGCAATACAATTTTGAACATTTTTTTTTTCAAATTTTTATAATCTTTCTGTTTTTTTTTAAATGTTTTTCCGGCAAATTTGATAATCAATTCCGAAGTTCCATCCGAAAAAAAGACAAAAAATTGAAAATAGAAAATAAATTTCTGAAAATAATTTGAGAATATTTCAGAACGGTGAAGTGATCTATTCACTGTTAAAAAGTGAACCGGAATGTCCTGTTTCGATACTACCGTTAACCGGTGAATTGACACTGCGAGATACTTTGGATTTTGAATCAATCAATATTTATCAACTGCTGATAGAAGCCCGGGATCAAGGTGTACCATCACGTTCATCCAATATTACTGTTATCCTGAATGTCCTTGACGATAATGATAATAGACCTGAATTCAGCGAACAGGTGTATTTTGTTGAAGTAAGTTTGTCCATTCATTAATTTCATAGTAATAAAATTGCATAAAAAAGGAAAAACTTGGCAACTTATTAATTGAATTTCTCAGATAAATTATCATTTTTTTTAAATTAAAATTAACTGAAATCTAAGTAAAATTAATTTTTAGATATCGGAGGATATTCAACTGATGACAGATATTTTGACAGTTCTAGCAAAAGATTTGGATAGCGATGAGAATGGGAAAATTTCATACCAGTTAAGTGAGGCAAATCATGATTTTGGTATTCATAAAGTAACTGGAAATATTTTCGTGAAAGCAGCACTTGATCGTGAGCAGATCGCTGAATATCATTTACGTGTCATTGCAAGTGATCACGGAAAAGTGAAATTTTTGATCATTTCAAATTTTTGAACTTTTTTTTTTCACAGTGATAACAGAATTTTGCATTAGTACTAGTTTATTTTAAAAATACATAATTGAAAATTTTAAAAATCTCATTAACCTTATCTGTTAGTTAGGTAGCGATTATTCATAAATTATTGAATATGTCTTTTTTTTCGTTAAGTATCAATGGCTAATTAATTTCTGAAACTGGAGAAGAATTTGATAACAAATTGATAACTGTTAGGAAAAAATTTATATATAATATTGCTGGATGCTTCTAGCCGGAACTTTCATCCCAAGCAATTGTTCACGTTAAAATTTTGGATGTAAACGACAATTCACCGTCATGTCCGACGCGAAACTCTTTTGTAATCACTGATAACATTGATATTGGTGAAACATTCGATAGAATCATTGCTACGGATTCTGATGATGGCATCAATGGAAGCTTAACATATCGATTACAAGTGGATGATGTTAATTTTGCAATTCGGCGTGACGGTTATTACCATTAATTATTTAACAGTAAATTGATAAGTGGTGATATTATCTGTATAAGAAATGATAAAATTTGCTGTTAAAATATCAAGATAATGGAAAACAAATAGCGACAATATTCTAATATCTAATAAATGATTCAAAAAGATAAGTTTGAGTGATTTGATATTTAAAGCGTAAGTGTTAAATATCGAAAATTAAAATATCAACATTTTAAAATATCAAAAAGTTTTTCAAATATCAAATCAGATAGTGCAGCCAGTCATTAAATTCTTGTTTCATTTCTGCCTTATTACAGTGAAGGAAAAACAATATATCTTTTATGAGACCTAATTATTAATCATTGTTTTAGGAGAACTAATTGTGAAAAAGAAACTTTCGCAAAAAGACTACAGGAAAGAAAGTCGTCTATCAGTAATAGTTCAAGATCGAAATGGTGACAGTCAAGCCCGGTCAACAATCTGTCCAATTCATATTACTGCTGAGCAAATGGATTCGAAAGTTAAATTTCTTGACCCAGTAGACCGTATTATTAAGTAAGTCTGATGACCAATAGATTGATATTAATTTGCAAAATTATCAGTCATTTATTAAATCATATCAGCAAAAGAAAATCACACAACTGATGCTAAAGTCATCAAATGACCAAGTGTAAAATGCTTTCCATGAGGCATACGTAGGTTACATCTTTTGTCTTGTAAGATAAACGTGTCATTGCGCAATAAAGACATCCGTCGTTCCGTGAGATACGTGTATGAATATTCGTTTATTATGAAAGTATGATTATCTGTTATTCATTTAATCCATTTCCAATATTCTTTCGGCAAAAACAAAGTTCTACAAAAAGCGTAAGCGTTAACTTTAATAAGGATATTCCGATTGCTGATAAGCGCAATTAATAACTCTTAATCATTCTGATAAAATTGTTGTAGAATTGACGCCAGGTGCACGACGAATTGTTTGCTAACGCTATTAAATGCAACCGATGTGGCCAGATGGGAAATTGAAATGAATGGTATGAATTGCATTTTTTTATTTTTAAAATTGAAAACAAAATTAACAGTTAAAAGAATTATCATTCTCTCTCTCTTTCCATGATGCCAAAAAAGGAAAAGAAAAGAGGCCTTTGAACAGTATCAGATAAATCCTAATACTAAGTTGACCTTTAGATATCTCGAAGAATTTCGAGATTTGGAACAATACTCTCCGTACATCGTCGCATTTCAATCTAACAACAATCAAAGACAGTCGCACTCTTACCATAATCGCAATTGATAATGATGGACATAAAAAACAAATCACATTTACTATTCGTTTCTCAAATTTGGAAGTACCATATCCAGATGATAAAACAGTTGTGATAAGGTCAGTGGGATGTGTTGTCAGGTACTAACGTCTTCGGCATTTTGCATTTCAAAATGCTACTTTTTTTCTCTATTTGTGCATATCTTTGTTAATGATTTTGAAAATCAATTATAAATATGATGATCTATTCTAGATTTCACAGTAATTGAATTAATTCTGTTTTAGAATTCCAAAGACTGCTCCAGTTGGTTCACAACTGATGACACTAGGAAACGAGAACGGTAGTGGAGCATTTTGGCATTTGGAAAATGAGGCAAGTCTTGTTCACTGTAAAGTATGCTTTTAAGATTAAGCAAATACTAATAATTCATTTTGGAAGTGAAAAATGAAATGGTGCACGAGATGTAGTATTTCATGAATTTCGATAACTTTTGCTACGATAAATCAACTAAAAAAAAGTCTCTATTTTTTAAAAAATTTCAGACAGATGTATTCTACCTGGACAGCATTACTTCTGTGTTGTATCTTACAAGAAGCTTCCGTTGGATTGAAGATAAGAGTTACCTTCTGAAAGTTCGAAAATGTAATCAATCAGATTATTATCAAACGGAACAACATAGTATTTATATTGAGGTGGAGTCAACAAACATTCATTGGCCACGATTTCATGACTGCCCAAAATTTTTTACAGTAAAAGAAAATGAGCCAACAGGTGATCATTTTAAAAAATAGCTGTTAAGCATAAAAGCTGGATTAGAAAAAAAAATTGCATCCATCATTATCATCTTTGCAAATTATTAAAATTTCTTAATCAGTTTTAGCGCCGAAAGTTCTCACTTGGCCATAATGGCAATAATCAACTGAGCCAAGATTTTATTCAGTAGCACAAACAGAATGCGTTTAATGGGGTGAAAGTAGTTAATATATCCATTTTCTCCCAATTAAGTATGGAGCATTATTGCGCCAATGATTCAATTACCGTAGTGGCATCTTTTTTTCTCAAAACAAAGAAAGAGAGAAGCCTGGCACATATTGCACATTTTTATTGCTAAAGAATGAAAAGAGGAGGTGAACGCAGAGGATTAAGAAAAGTTTTTTCAATTTGTTTATTTTGTTCGAATTGGAATTGAAATTTAGGTTCGGTAATTGGAAAAGTGTTTGCAAGAGGCGCTGATGGACAACTGAGCTATTCAATAGTTCAAGGCTCGACAGATCTATTTTCAATTGATCCAGATAGTGGTGATATATTGTTAATTCGTCCTTTACACTGGGAACAGGTTCGATCAATTGATTAGGTGTTATCATTTAGTGATTATACTCAAAAAGATTGCTAACAGTTTAACACTCTTGTTAATCATTTAACAATAATCCTTTAAGAAATGATTTTACGCCGCGAAAGATACCAGAAAATTACATACGTAGAAGAGGTATGAAAGTATCTTTCCACTTAACACTTAAGAAAGAATAATACAGAAAGATTATTTGATGATAATTAATAGATAAATCTTAATTGCAGAAACTAGTATGTAGTTGATTTGAAGTGAATTAAAATTATTTGTAAATTCAAGGATTTATCACTGCTTCTGGTGGTGGAAGCGGAAAATAAATATCGAGATATAATAAAGCGTTCACATTGTGTTGTTATCATCAATATTGAAGATATCAATGATCATGAACCGAAATTTTTAAGGTTTTTTTCTACTCTGCTTATCATAATATAACTTTTTTGCAAAAGTTACATATTTTTAAACAATAGCATTATTAGCAAATGTATGGACATTTGCTCCATTTGATAAAATATGCCATGTGTGATGGTAACTTTTTTAATTTTAAATTTCAATTTTGCTAAACTTTAATCACAATTTTGCACTTCTAGTGAAATGATGACAATTCTTGAAAATTTTTTTCCTCTTTTATAAAGTTTGTAATTTTTTCAGTTCAAACATGATAACAATTGATGACGATTTTATTGATGGTGATGTCATTTATCACGTCGTTGCTATCGATTATGATGCTGATAATAATGCTAAAATTACATACACCCTCATTAAAGATGATATAGATGATGCTTTTGATATCCATCCAAATACCGGTATTTTATCACATGCTCATTCTTCATCAAATCATCCTGTCATCATCTTTTCCAAGAAGTATACTGCAAAAATGGCACATTACAAGTGCTGAAGCTATTGAAATTAAAAATAAAAGTACTGGAAAAAACAGAACAAAAAATAAAGGAAAAATTTTTGAGTTACAGTGGGAAGCAAAACGAAATACTAAAAGAGAGAGAAAACAAAGGTATTATGTCAATTAATTTAATTGAAAAAAGAAACATTCAAGTAATGCGAAGTTTATAGAATACTAAGTAATTACAAAAAAGTTTGAAGTGGATGATTAATGCTATATTACAGGTATGCCATTATATTACAGGTGCACTGGTTCTCAGACATCGTTTTAGTGGTCAGCGAAAATTGCGCATCCGTGCCAGTGATAATGGAATACCAGTGAAATATGCCGAAATAGATATCAGTGTTAAAATTGATTCAAGTCATCGACGATGGAAATATTTTCAGCAGCGAAATTTTTCCATTAATTTGAACAGTAGTATTAATCCAGGAACTATCCTGTACGACTTTTTCGAGAAGAGTAAGTAACTTATAAGATAAGCAAAAACTAAAGCATTAATTAACGGTCTAATTTATTGCAAGTGATAGTT
>PQVD01003379.1:0-27306 GCA_003012265.1 Setaria equina
AGTGCATCGATTATACTTTTACCAGTTACATTTGATCGCATGCGACTTATCGACAAAAAAATTAGTAAAATTTTGTATGATATTGTATGTATTTAAATTACATCTCATATATATATATGAAAAGTATATGAGTTATAAAATAGGAAAACACAAAACCTTTAATGATTCCAACAGCAGTTTGCACACATCGTAATGCAGCAGAACAATAAACGTGGTCTATTTTCACGCCATGGTCCCGAAAAGCTCTACCTGAGGAAAATAGTGATTAATACAGTGATTAGGTGAGAAATAAATTAATCTGGAAAAAAATAAAACACAAGTGAAACTCTTCTTCCTAATCCCTCTGTTAAAAATACTTAACATTTGGTTCTGATTAACAAAAACTGTAGAAAACCAGTTGGTTTGCAAAGTTTTCTAATAACGGTTAAGTCATCCTTTAATAAATCTCAAATTCAAAGATAAAAAGGAAACCAGACTAAGCAGATTACAAAGTCTGACCCATCAAGTTATTTCAGTAGACAGAAATTGTGAATGGTAATGACAGTGATGAAATCAAAGGAAACAAAACTTGAAATATAGAACAATATTATGAAAATTGGAAATAAAATGAAAGAGTGGTGGAATTATAAGAAAAGCGAAACTGAATAAAAGTAGAATGATGAATAAGTGGCTCAAATCTTTACTCAAAGGTATCGTTATTTCTTAGAAATGTGTTTTAAACAGAAAACTAACGGGAAAAAGTCAACTAAAGGTTATGTATTCGGCAGTGTGTAAATATTAATCAAAGTCCTGATATTATCAGAAAAATGTTTGAACAATAACTACATTCATGTAGTAGCTTAGCAGGACTCCTTCAACGCTTATAGTAAGAGCTGCGTCAATGCGATTAATAGAATACTATTATTGGTAACAAAAGTTCAGATCTAAAATTTAAATTGCAATTCTCGTTGTTACTGGAAACGTAATGTTATCCCTGAATATATATGCAGATAAAAAAGTATAAGGAAGAGGGTCAATATTCAAAAGGGAAAGCGGAAAACCTGTGAGTTTCGATTGCAAATAACCCATTTCTGTCAACGGTGTATCAGACGCAAACATTTCGAAACCATCTTTACGTTTTGGTAGATTTCTTGGTAAATTCAAGTCAAAAGGACGGTACCGTCCACTGGCATCGAAAGCTTGTTTCATCCAGTTAGCTCCTGGAAGTGGATTAAGACAAATAATAAGTTCAGAGGAATCAGTTCTCAAATTCCCTAGCATTTAGCCAACAAAAACAATGCAGGACTAACAGCACAATAAAAATTCTTGGAATGTGAGGAAGCTGGTATGAGGAGTAATCTTTTCAGTAGAGACGATATTTTCAAATGTAGCCGATATCTTCTCTCGTGATTTCATTTGTACAGTCAAATATCATTATTACCATCATCTTTGCTTTCAAAAAAATCATACTGAAGCTTCTCCCTTTCCATTAATCGGGATCAGCAAGGAAACGAGCTCAAAACAGAAGTTGGAAAAATTTTCATCGATAGACAACAGTAACAGGAAACCTTGCTGATTGAAGGTAAAATCGCAACGTTCTCCGTGCCGTACCACTAATAACCGCCTTGCCGATTTATCCATTTCTAATAATGCAAATTTTTAAAAATTTACGAAACTGATGCTAGATAAGATATAACGAAACAAGTGTGGAAGTACGGGGCCAAATCCAAGAGAAAATTACCTTGACAATTAAAGCAAATTGTTCTTCTAGTAAATGAAGCACTATAAACTATCTCCTCGAGGAGTCAGAAATGAGGAAGACAAGTAACTAGCACTTTATCCACAGTCAATAACTGCTAACACATGCTAGCCATATATATTAATGTATATGTTTACGTCTCTGTTTACCAATAGGAGGGAGAAGAGTAAACCGAGAGTTCTTTCGTTACTTGTTGGTCGAAGCAGAATATTGAGAGAGGAAGACATAACTGGAGTGCATAGGGATGGAATAAAGTTTATTTGAAATGGTGGGTAAAGCAGATGAGAAAGCTACAGTATTAGTAGTTATTGACGTAACACACGTAGTATAACTTCTGAGCACAGGTTGTTTGTATTAGGAAATGTTAAATACTGAAAAGCATCAAGATTATCAAAGTGTCGACAGAATCGTGAAGACCTGATCAAAGACAAGAAATGTTATCATGAAACCCCAAAAATTAGTACTATCAAAACGATAGGGAGACAGATGGATTTCTTTTATTTTTCAAACAAGTAAAGGGTGGAATAATTAACTTAAGTTTTAAAAGAGCTCAGAAAAAAAGAATCGTTAAAAAATTGTTTTACAGGTACGAGTTTAATAGCACAATATTCCACAAGAATCACTCATCGAGTTTGAGTTTTAAGCATTTGAGTGATGGAAAGGACTTACAAAGCTTGATGTTTAACGGACATTTTGTGTGCCGACGAAGTTCACCACATCACCAATGCTTTTGTTCTTCCAAGTTTTCTTAAAACAATTTTTAAAAAAGAAATCTTTATATGTATTTTTTTTCATCTCACTTCCTGTCATTGACCTGTCCTTTACAAATTAAAGAAAGTGAACAATATTTGAGATCAATATCCCAATCCCCGCGTTTATCCTAAACATCAAAACATGATTACAGCAAAATTCACTTCTCTGTAGCGAAAAGACTAGATAGTTCGTAACATCCAATGAATATTTCGAAAGAAAAAGGTCTTCATATTCCAAGCCCTTTTGAATTTATATCGTAGGACCTAAAAATCTAACGCCACCTTTCCTTTCTAATCGATGGTCAACGATGTGTCGGTGCGACTGTCCACCACCAAGAAGGACAGACAGCAAGGAATACAAGAAGCTTCTGATAGATCTCACCTACTTTCACTTCTTTGTTGGTTATAATGCCGTCTTATTGGCAACCTGATGTGTCTTCATGCTCTTGAACATTCAAGAATAAATCCAAAGTTAGATCCAGAGACGTGTGAAGTGGTAGGATCCTTTTCCTTTTCCTTTAAATGTTTTCATGAAAGTTATTGTCTTACTGTAGAAAGTGCTTTGCAGTAATTAATGACAAGTCTAATGCTTTGGAACCTGGAGCAAATATGGGGTTAGAATATTAACCTGAGATATCCGTCAATTAATGAGACAACAGGCTGTCAACACACTAAATATAGATATCACTGTATTGAAAATTAATGTTGACTGCACTAATCGCTCCTTCACATTGCAAATGAAGCAATTCAACATGTATTGAAAACTGCTCCACTAAATAGGCCTATTTGAAAAAAGAAAGAAGAAAAATTACTTTTCAGCTTTCGTCGGTCTTTTTAAAATGCAATACTAGTTCCCCACATGATGTTACTAAGCGATCGAGAAATTTCCACTTTCTCACCATAGATAATAACTAAAATGCAATATACCTTTGTTCTTGATTACTCTATTGCTTCTACCATTACTCTCGTTGCGGATAATATCTGTGACAACAATACTCTGTTAAACATTTCAAAATTTCACTTCCGATATTTCAGTACGCTTAAAAACGTGTATACAAACCATAAATTTTTAACTCACCTTACAATCACCAGAAAAGTTCTTCTACGACTGAAAACTATCTGAACTTGTTTACAGGGAAATTTAAACCTAGGTTTAGCTTTCACATCATGAATAGTGTGTGTACGAAGCGATTCAGGCTTTATTCTATTAATTTCTGGAATTCTTGATTCTGATAACATATGAAAAGAACTGTTACAGGTATCATATCCACTACTGCAGAAAATACAGCTTAGCAAAAAAAAAAAATCCTTTACTGAGACAAATACTTCGACGAAGAACAAAGCAAATGCTATAAGCTGCTAAGGAGAGTTCCGAGTTATCACAGAACATGAAATAGAATTCCCTGAAGACGAATGATACAGTTCCCTTAGTCAATGCAACAATAGTTTGGGTGAATAACACTAACTCACCGACTTGAATCGTAAAAAAAATTGTCAATTGTTGGACGAACATACGGCACCAAACACTGAATTCAAAGCTGTCTGCCTTGTGTACCGTCGAAACTGTTCGCCAAAGAGTACTATGAGTACTTTCCAACTCACATTCCAAACATTTCAACAATTTCAATTCCAGCATTCAATTCTTAAAAAATTCACAGGGCAGTATAGTGTTTCGGAAGCTGTCATTTAAATGACCCGATTTTCTCAAAATTAAAAAACCCATTGAAAACCAAAAATTATCGCTGCCTACATAAATTTAATCTCAGATTCTAACTATTCAAATTATCCAAAGTTTACAAAACCTTATACATGCAACAATACCTGTAAAATATACAGTAAATTCTTTCAGTGTTGTAGACAAAATGATATGTCTCATTCTGTAGTGTTTTTCAATGATAATATCAATGTTTATAAACAGATTAATACATGGAAAATTACACTATTACACCACGAAAAACATGCTTATATGGAGAATTTAAATTTTGTAACGGAGAAACGGAAAAACATCATACAAAAGAACTAAATTTCCATATAAATGCAAACAAATACGTATCTATTAGTAAAAAGAGTGTATATATGTTTGCAAAAAGGTGTATATATATGAGCAAAAGTATTAGAATCATGAAATTCCTTCCCCCGAAAAAATTATTTCCTGTTTCAATATTTCCAAGCTTAAGAACAATCATAAAAGTTGAGATCAAGAAATCTCTGATACAGAATCTAGACTAAAATCAAGATCAAAAGTGAACGAATTTCATGTACGATTTTTAACCCCTGTGAAAAAATAAAGCAAGGGAGCGTCATTTTTTTTTTTTTATAAAGCTGCCTTTTTCTTTTAAATTTTCCATTCTAGTCAACTTAAAGGCTCACATGCGAATGGGTTTGGAAATAAAAATAAACGATTAGACGAGAATTTCTCCATTCAAATTACCAAACTTAGTTGTGTTGAAAGACTTTCCCGTATTTTGCAGTTTTCAAACTTGCTATTTTTTTTTAAAACTAGTGATTCCTAAAAATGCTTCCCACTACAAAATTTCCAAAAAAATTTCTACATAACTTTGGAAAGCGCCAACTGTCGATTTTCGCGTGATAATCGGGAGATTTCCTCACCCAAAGTGTCGATGTTATTCTGCAAAATAGTACATGACTGTTTTGTAATTTTACTCAATTTTTAATTAGTGACCTGAAGTTTTTGAAATACTACGTGTTTTTATGATATGTTTTACCTTAAGTGTGATATTTTTGTGTAATGCATCTTCGAGTACAGCTTGTAGGCGTGAATTTACTTCCGCTGCAAATTCCAATTCAGACTTTCGCGAAGCACTATTGGCACTAGTTGCAAACAAGGTTCCTATTAAAGAAGATGAAGAATTACTGCTAGCAGTCGGTCCGCGTAGTTCCTGTAAAAGTCCTTAATCACTTGAAAAAGTGAAACAAAACTAAAAATAAGTTAGCCATATTTTACAAATTTCATACAAAGAGCAAAATCTTTCTAAAATTGAGAAAATTCAAAATGTCAATACAAATATTTCCAGTAATAATTGAATTCTTACTAACACCACATTATCAGCATACGCTATTGAATATAATGGACAAAAAGGACAGAGAACACAACAAAACTTGAAAACAGCAATAGTAATGACAAGAATAAATGTGGAAGAAAAACATCGCTCTTCCCCTTCTAGACAGACTTTCTAACCTCTCAAAAACTTTATTTCTCCTACCAAATGCTGCGACCTTCATGCAGTATAAAGAAGCTCTCTATTGTAGTTTTGCGCAGACGCTATTCTCTGCATTAAAAAAATCTCCATTTTCAAAAGAAAAATAATTAAAAAACCTCAATTCCAGCTCAATTACTTGCAACCTGAATAATTCTCGCATTCTAAATTCACCACTCAGTGAATTAAGAAATACATGCAACACTACTCATAACTTACTTCAGTGATCTCGCAAATATCTAACAACTGCAAACAAATTTTGAAATTAAAGTACGATAAAAAAATATATTTGATATAATCAGATGACTTTTGAATTAAAGAATGGATAGTAAAAAAGGAAACTCACCCTGTTCAAGTCATTCTCTGGCAACAATAGAGCCGCTTCTTCTCTCAGTGCATAATTTTGGATAATCCTGAAAATAAATATTAAATAATTCTATATTAAGTTTCAATAACATCAAATATACATTCAACACTCAAAACCAGTTATAACAAAAAAAAAGGCAGTGTTTTTAACTAAACTTCCATACAAATTTAACGGATTTAAATCTATGAAAAATTAACTTAAGTTACAAAATCACAAAAAACTTGCCAAAGAAAAAATTATTGAAATAATAAAAAATAAATGCTCTTACTTCGATTTTTTTAATAGTTCTCGTGTACACTGCCGAACGTGTTCTTCCAAAAATTCTATTTTATCTTGCCGTCTAGC
Organism: Setaria equina; assembly: GCA_003012265.1. Lineage (NCBI taxonomy): Eukaryota > Metazoa > Nematoda > Chromadorea > Rhabditida > Setariidae > Setaria > Setaria equina. The sequence continues at coordinate 6,421 of PQVD01003379.1, forward strand.
CAACTGACGCTGTAGTTTTACAATTTTCTCTATCATTTGTTGCTGTACATGACCTAAAACAAAACTGAGTCTCTTGAAAACATCTCGATGTTTAAATCAGTCAGGGTATCTTTATCCAAATGAATGAAGGAACTTTAAAAGCAGGGCAGGCTTATCAAATATACCACAGAATTCAAAACTCACCTGCTTCGTCTGGAGATGGTGATGCTAAGAGATGCTGGGACTCCTTTTGTTGAGCAATAGGTCGATTAACTCCGGCATTAGAATAAGACAGTGGTACAGCCAATGAACACAAATCACTGCAGGATGCAATCGACGATGCTCGCGACGAAGTAGATGGACCCGCTACACCTGTAAGCTATGTAATTCTAAAGAGTTTCAGAATTATGCTTTTTAACATATTACAGTAAAAAAAAGAAGCTTCAATGCAAACAACTTTTACCGGTAGGTAACACAGGAAGTGACGAATTATCTTCTGTTATTTCATTTCGCGGGGATGAGTTTGAATTTCGAGATTGTAATTTCCGCAAATATTGCACTTCAGCGCGTAATTCCTGCAGTTGTCACAAGGTTATTTGCAAATCTCATTTTCTCCTAACACTTCCTTATAAAAAAAAAATCCATTTGTTAGATTTTTCAGGTAAAATAACCTTCAGCGAACTGGAATTCTTCTTCCTCAGTATTTCCTGTTCATTACGTAGCTCATTAATTAATCCATTCAACTGCTGTTCTGTAATTCCAAAGATTTGAATTTTTTTAAAAAAAATCTGGTCTGCAAGATTTGGTCTTCAACGTAAGTTTTTCCAGTCCAACTTTCACTCGCGCTGTTTATATCATTAAATAATAAAGTCAAAATTTCAAAGGTAACAACTCAATGGCAGGAGAAAAAAATTGAATAGAAAATGTGAAAACAAGCAAAGCACCTTTAACAATATTAGCATCAATTTGTTGACGCAGCATCTTAATTTCTGCAGAACTATCAATCTTCAATATTTCTAGTTCTTGCTCTAGCTCGGCAATATGTTTTTTATATGCAGACACAGAAGATTCCAATGTCTTCACACACTGATTTAGTTCCAGATTCTGAAATAGGAATGAAATGAAGGGAATGATTGTCGATTAGATTTGAAAGCACTAGAATGGCACAGTCCAAACCTAAAATCTATGGATGCAATGACAAGTTCAAGTACCAAACCATAAATTTGACTCCAACATAAAATATACAAAGACTGAGTATATTATGCAGTTTAGGAATTAAAAATGCTTTATAACGTCACGACAAAAAATAATTCCAAACCTTATATCTAAGCATTTCTTGTTGTGAAGTTAATGAAGAATTCTTATCTGTTAACTGCTCGGTGAGTTCAAGCATCCGTTCCGCCCGTCTTCGACATTCCGCCGCTTCTGCTTCCGCTTGATCACGTTCTGTCGCCGCATCCATTGCTGCAATTTCTGCTAGCTCCATACGGCGCAAATTACTGTAAACAATAATGAAATCTGCATAAGTTCAGTCGCAAAACAGAGCCAACAGATTGAATCAAATGTTTAACACCAAAAATTCACAACAATCTAATTTAGTCTAATATGGTGCAATTTAAGTAAAACAAGCCTGTTCAACTGTGTTTGTATTTGCTCCAAAGATTCTATTTTTTCCAAAGCAACTTGATGAGTTTGACGAGCCTGCGCCAGTTTATCACTCAGCTGCTGAGATTCTGCTTGTGACTGGACCTTTGCTTCCATAACTTCATCCAACTGTTGGGAAAGAGCAAAATTACGTGACCTACAAAAGCAATTAGAAGTCTCTCTAAACTCAGCTAACTTCCCATACCTCATCACTTACCTGTTTCACACTGCATTAATTACTGCTTGAAGTGTTCACCTAATTATCCAACTATATGCATTTGTTTCAAGCTAAATCAATCATACCCTCACCTCAGACAATGCAACTCGTCGCATACATTTTTATAGAGTTCTTCTTGGTTGTTCGTTTTTTTTAGTGTTGTATCCATTTCTTCAGTTCGCTGTCGTTCTAATGCCTCAAATGATGCACATGAGTTCGTTCTTCGATAACATATATCAGCATTTGAAATATAACATTCATCGACATAGCTTTATTGAATCAGAACTTTCGTACAATTTCGAAAAAGATGAGCGAAAGGAGCAAAGTGATGAGTGAAAAAATGTCAAAACATAACTTTAGATGCTTTTCTTCGACCTGCCTAATGTTTTTGGATTTATCTAGTGCGAAATAGAAAAAAAAAAAAAAAATAAAACCTTCAACATCGCCAGTGTTTTTTTCAATTTTTCTTGACATTGCTCTTTCTCTAATTGTTCTAGCGCTACCTGAGACTGCATGGATTCCAAACGGGAACGTAATTCTGTAAGTGCTGTTTGACTAGCCTAAAATAGATGAAAAAAAAGACTGTTTGTCTATCAAACCCCTCCCACAAATACTGCCCATACAAATTACAAGCGACTTTATTTGTAGTTAATTACACTCGACAGGAACTGAGTTCAAAAGCAGTTAAATACCCATCGTTCTTTTGTGAACTACACGGGACGCAAATTTTATTAGTTATATCATAAATAAAGCAGTGACAGAAGTCGAGGCGTAAAGAACTAACTTCTAAATGTTTGACGGTCATTTTATGTTCTTCATCACGAGCAGCATTAGCCTCTTTTTCGAGTACAAGTTGCCGTTCTGCTTCTTCCAATGAATGCTGCTGAAAATTGGAACATTGACAGTAAAAAAGCCAAGAACCATTCACACTCTATGAAATAAAAGCTATAAAAATGACTTTGCAGTTTTATAGAGGATATCCAGCATTAAATCTTCCATTATACTTCCATCGTGTAAATGTAAGCAGAAGGCCTCTTAAAAAAGAAATTTTTTGCTATCGGCGAGATTCTGAGACTTACTAAATTCTGCAAACATTCAAACTGAGCGCTCTTCTGCAACGTATTTTTCTCTGCAGACAGCATATTTTTCTACAACAAATGACAATCTTTTAAGCAATTTGGATGCATTTTATATGTCTTTTACTTCCATAATCATTTATCTGAATGACCACTTCACATAGCCTTATAGTATATTTGGGAAAAATATTTCTCTTTAAATTTTTAAAAGAACGATTGGAATATAAAATTTCGTAATTAAGAAATGAAAAATGCAAGTATCCAGTAAAAATTCTGCTAGACACTTGCATTTTTTTTTTGCTTTCAGTTTCCAATTTTCCAAAAATTTAAACCAAATTCTTGAATCCATTGCACGAACACTAGCATAACACTAGCATAAAATGAACCTGTTCTTCAAGTTGTTCCAGTTGTGTTTGCAAGCGCATTAGCTGTGCTTCTCTTGCTGCATACCGACACACAGCATCATTTTTTTCTTTTTCGACTGTCTCTGTTTTCTTCAGTAGCTAAAAATTGAGAATTCCCTGAATAAACCTGGCAAAAATAACGGACTTTAGCTGAACGATTTTAAAATCACTGTAACATATCCAAATTCCAACTTTTCCTCCTGTCAAATACAACCTTATTCATACCATTACGTAGCTTCAAATACCGTCACCTCTTTTTCCGCATAACATAAAATTCTTATCGAGATGGCTCTGGAAGGGACAAAAGATTGTTTATTAATATACCTGTACAAATTTTTGACCCCATTTTGCATCATTTTGTTTCATGTGTTGTTGATAATGTTGTTCACGAGCTTGCATACGCTGAGTGTTCGTCTTTAACTGTAATTCCGCATCTAGTAATCGACGTTCCAAACTTTCACGGCAAGAAGAGAATTCGCTAGAAAGAACATAGAAAACGCAAGGAATTACGACATTAGTGTAAAAATAGAAAAATTTTTTTTTAGACAAATCAAATCTGTTCGAAAAGACAATCACAGAGTATATTATATCAAATAAAAATGAAAACCTCTGGCAAGTATTAAGTAATTCCTGAGTATTATCATGTACTTGTATCACTTTTTGCAACTGTTCTTTCAGTTCGCCATTTACTTTTTCTAATCTGAAAGTAACCAACTTGAAATAAAATTTAGATCTTTTAGAATAACTGCTGAGCTACAAACGACAAACAACTCATAAATGGCCTCATATACTTTCCGGCAGAAACCAAATAGTGTTCCTGATTGTAAAAATTCCAGTAAAAAAAAAAACCTAATTTATTTAGTAAAAATTAAGTGACAACCTTTCTAATTCGTTGCACTGTATGTTGTATTTCTCGTACAGCAAAGCAAATTGCTCTAGATTATTTTCCCCCATACTCCTTAACGCTATAAGTTCCGCTGACAAATCCTATAATTCCCTGATTATGAGATTCTTTTAGTCAGAAAACTTGGAAATTTCCATGAAATGATACAAAGGTAGATTATTAACCTTTCCATCATTAATTCCTTGCAGCTCCAACTTTTCTTCGGAATGTTTCATGAAGCCATCTCCCTGTCCTTTCATTTTGGAATATTTCGGAACATCATTTGCGGGCTCAATCATTATTTCACTTATTTCAGAAGCTCCAACAGCTGAAGCTAGCATCTCTGTCACCATTCGAGAAACTAAAAAATGGAAAAAATGAACGCCGTTAGAGGAAGCAAGTCTAATTCTGACAAATAGAGTGCCAGATTTGCCAATTGCGGAAAATATTACATGAACACATAAAACCAAGCAACACCACAGTTGCACATCTTTTTCACAGCGCGAAAACACGGTCCTTAACATATCACAGACCATGAGAAACATCGTTGAATTGGAAGTCGCTACTCCAATGCCCTAGAACTGAGGTCCGCTAAGTGTGTGGGGAGCGTAAACACTGCATTTCTCGTGATGCTGCAGAAAGCCTTGTTGGACTTTACAACAACACTTCCAACTTCGGCTAGGACTATATAAGTTCTTCATCTTAATTCCTATCTTACCAAAAGAGGAAAAATAACAATTTATCGTTAGGATATACAGAAAGTATACTGGATGCATATATGCAAATATCAAATCTTTTCGCAAAAATTTCAAATGATGTAAAAGTGAAAGAACGAGAGCGTAGCACATTAGTACCAAGATGACACAGATAAGGAGAATAAAAATCGATCATAATCGGTAGTGAAACTGCAACCTCAAACACAAAAACCTTAGTACCGATGCGAAGCAAAAAGACTCGAAAACTTCATATCGCCGTTATATCCAATACGTTCGCAGTTTCGACTAATTTCAAAAACTGATACCACTGCTACATAAAATATATGAACTGAAAGCAGGTGGGAATAGCAGTCCCAAAGGGGTAACAACAAATTCCACCAGAGTTAATTCATTCGAGAGAAAAAGAAGTGGTACAAGCTACAACAGTAAAAGGCTAATGGCTTAGAATTTTGCTTTAAACACTTCCCCAGTAGATTCACATACAATCCCTAATTTAATCACTTTGAAGCCGAACTGAAACAATTTAATAAATGAACAGAAATTGTTCCTTGAAGAGTGCATGGATAACGATACATCTTAGCAGTACTACCAACACACCCATGACCTGAGAGATTATGAATCTGATTCCTACGTCATAATAACAGATTAAGCCATTCACTGTTGAATGTGCACTTTGCTTTGCGTCATGCTCGACTCCAGCGTTTACTTTGATGAATAGACTTACAAGCCATCATCGGTATAAAAAGATACATTATTTCAAGGTCCCCGCGAATGCTACTGAACAGGTTTAATTTAATCACGTTCAACATTTTGTAGAGCAAAATCATAAAATGATGCACTTTCAACTGATAAAAAATACACATGTCAGCCGCTGACGTAGAAGTGAATCTCTCGGAATCTTCATTACACAAAATGAATCGAATTTCTCTTCCCAAATACGTTTTATTTCCGCTTATACATTTTTTTTTCTAAAATTGGAAAGAATTCAAAACTAATCACCGTCTATACATAATATTAAAGTTTCATAAATGAAGAACGCTTCCGAGATGAAGCAGATTAAAAAAGGGTTTCATAATGAATTGAGTGAATGTTTACACATTGTGTACGAAGTTTAACTAAAATAAAATATGTAGCGATGTTTAAAATGCGGTAGCACCGATAACTTTCGGCCAACTGTCAACCTGAAATAATTTTTTCAAACATCAGCTAGTGACAAGATAGAAACTTATGAAAAAATTATACGTTTGACCATTTGTCAAATTTACTGATTCCAAACGAAATGAATGATACGCATTGTTTACAGAAAGATAAAGGAATACATGCAAGTAAGCAAAAGTACTAGTAAAAAGTGAACAACATATGCTTACCCAGCAGCAAAACCGATGGCAAGAGTAACTAAATTTGTCACGAGATAAAGCAAAAATGCACGGCGCCCATTACCAGCACTTATACCCAGCAAACCACTGAAGATCCATCGTCCTTTTTCATCAGACTCTACAAAACATTATTTTAAATGCAACAACCAAAAAATAACTAAATGTAATATGCTCCAAGAGACTGTTATAGAAATAATTACTGCCATAATTTTAGAAAAAAAAAAAACATTTATTTGAGATGATTCGTGAAAAATCTTTCATTTTAAAGATAATCTATATATAGCAGAGCATCTGCTAGGAAATGTTCGCAATTATTTATGATCCTTAACAAAAGCATGATGCAGAGCTTTACCGATTCAAATCACTATTGACACAAAATGATATCCCCACAGTTGTAATGAATGATATGCTCATCTAGGTCATGCAAAATGAGAAGCAAAGATACTCATGCACCGTGTCCAATGTTTGGGGATTTTCGACATCTGCACATATATGCACCGTCATCTGCGACACTTAACTCTTCATCTTCATCTTCACAACAGCTGCTTTGAGTAAGCTCTCCGACATCCAATCCAGGAACAAGACTATTTGGTGGTGTAGACATTTCCGTTTCCACTGGTGATGACGCCTGCAGACCACTGAAAATATGGTATAGGCTAAAAAAAGGATAAATTATGAAACTAGAATCAAGGAAGAAAATTACTTTTTGTCAAAAAATCACACAATGACTTTTAGATGCTGGTCAACAGAACGTCCCAATCCTGATCTTTAAAAACAATTTTGGCTGGATCCTTGGGGAAATATTTAGTTTCACTTCAAATTTTTAAAATACCTATCCTTGATTTTTAGCGAAACTAACCCCTTCTGTACTTCTGGCCTGCTGTTGTAATCTTCTAACCACTCAGCTGTTCTCTTTGTCCCTTGACCCAACCCCGTCCCTCCCACAGTTGCGGCAGTACAACGTCCAAGTCCATGGCGGGTGTAATAATGAACCGCCATAGTATCACCACCGTGAACTTGTCCAGCATCGATAACCAATTCAATTGGAGCACTGCAGGCACTGATAGGGCTAGAAAAAAATTATACAAAGAATAATAAGAATACATACTTTTCTGTTTAGATTGAAGGTATTTTCTTACGATCAAAAATGAAATCCAGTAAATTGGTTATAGAAAATATGGATTGTAAATACACCTTGACTGTAAATTACCTGAGTCGACTGAAGGGGCTACCGCTGCCTCCACCAACAACGACAGTCGTATTATCAGTGCCCGGAATTATTCCATCATTATCCACCAATACCACACTCCCACTATCACCGCCGTTCATGCTAACCACGGATGCACGCGATGATGGACTAGCCAATTCCACCCATGAATCCGCTTTAAAATATAACCGTAAATTAATACTGCATATTATATATATGCATATGTCTGAATAAACAATAAAAGGAAAGATGATGAGCCATTCTAGGTAACTAAATAGGGAAAAATCATCTGCTTGTGGGACTAAGTATTAAAAGAAAAACCCTCCGTTCAACTATAGTATGCATACTGACATTTGTTAGATTCATTATCAACATCGACATTGGGTATCTGCTGTTGTGATTGCTGTACGGAGCCAGCGTTGTACAACAGGCTTTTGTTAGTAATATCTTGCCCATTCCGCAAAACTTCCAAACGACTATCCATCGACCGGATACTCATGTTGTTGTATTCACTTGTAATGATGAGTTGTGCTATAAATACATGACGTACACAAGGACGAACTCCAAACGATACAGTTAGAGCTGGAAATCGGTTTTCTATCTATTCATTAAGTAATCTTATAGCACATTTTATAGAACTGTTTTTTTTTTTTAAACTTTTTTAATTGCTTTTTTACAAACACTCCAGTGATTTTCATAGCCGTAATACATGAGTTGTTACATTATTCAAAATGAAACATCACTGTGAGCTAGCACACACCAAAAATTCTCGTCGGAATAATAAATTAAGCATTACAAATTCCACAAGTTATCCATTTTCATATGCGATCTAGAAAGGAACATGTTCCCCGCCAATCAGGAATAACTGCTCGGGAAGTCTATATGTTACGGAGTCGGCGGTTCCTACATGTTTCAACTAATGAACGGTATTGCATAGTCAGCCTGCCTGAACCTTGCATGGATATGTAAACTACAACAATAAATTTAGGAAGGTCCACTCCCTACTTCCGAATTATTCAACTGTTCCATAAAGCATCTCCCACACTTCACGCTTGGTAGAAAAGTACTTTCTTAAATAACACAATCTCTACTACTAAATACATGCTCACTCTACTAAAATAATTCCAAAAACGGATACTGATACAAGAATGCGAGAGTCACAAGAACCGATTTTATGAAATAGTTGTGTGAAAACACAATTATTTCCCAAGATTCACCAACAATTTTAGTCCTTCGAACTTCCTAGATTGTGGTAGCAAGTCTCATGAGTGAGCATTATTACTATTACATAAATTAGCGAGCCCCAATTTTGAGATTCTAAGTAAATAATGAGTGGTTACACAGCTTAATGCTCTTCCTTTTTTTATGGGCTCCCTATAATCTTTATAATGATAAAAACATGATCAAAATTTCATGACTCGACTAAGAAAAGTCCGCAGCCTCATCGACGGATAGAGGTGAAAGGTCTCCTTCTGGGTAATTTTGCACCATCAAAGTAAATTGACCTAAAAAAAAAAGAAACTTTCTTTATTCGACAAGATGAATCTGCAAGGGGAAATGTGGGAAGAGAACAGCAACTGGATACCAACGACTTCTGAAAGAGTAACAGGAAAGGGATCGATTATCTGCTGTTGAGAAACTTCTCAATTTTCTGAATTGTCACGTGGGAAGACGAAGTGAAGTTGACGTGTGGTGTGTGAGAAAGTTTCTCGATGAAATTGACAACTGTAACGTTCTACAACAACCCCTACAGTGTGGCCCACAATTTTTTGCTCAAATGCTCATAACAGCAGCAAACCAATACTAACAGCGGAAAGGAAACTTATTGATTTTTGGCCAATTGACAACCTACCGAGTAGTTGGTACAAAATGACGGCTACAGACAATTTAGTTCGTAGCATCGATCTAAGTGCGAGACAGTTGGCAGGTTGCTAATTTGATTTCGTAAGAAACAACTAATTTCTCCTCATTTCGAGTCAGGCAAAATGACAAAGAGTTAGGTATTTGACTACTTTAAGTGCCGCAAGTTTCTGAAGTTTGGATGTTTTACTGTTGCACTGAATTACTGTCATTCGTTAGCAAAATGTCTATGAAGTGGATGAATTGAATTTCAAAAGAAAAGCATGCGCGCTGAACTGCCAGCTATAGCAGCCGAGACTTAGTGGTGTCCCTCAAGTTCGACTACGCATCAAAGGAATTTAAGATGATAATGCATTCGGGTGGAATGGGTAACAATAGAAGGAATAAATATGTTAACAGATCTTGCAACATGGCAATACGCTAGTTGTGAGCAGTAGCGTTAATGCTTCACACTATTTTTTGATTAGCAGCTTGGAGTATTCGGTGGTATATCTTGCTCTGCCTGCTTGCAGTAAAGCATACGAGATATCTTGATTTTCCGGGAATTTATGTGAACGAAATTCTCATTAATTTTGGATAGAACCTGCGGAGAGCAAAATTTATGTTAACGAATTAACCAGATATAAAATGCTGCTAAAACAGCTGTCTGTGCCTCTATGATTCATTCCTAAGGATTATGTCTGATCCATTCTAGTATAAAGCGTCGTGCAGTTATCTGAACTGAAACGGAAGGTTGTTCATTATTCGAATAGGGAACTAAAATAACAAAGAACTTTCCTAATGCATGTAAGTACTTACAAGTCGGTAGAACTTGACCGAAATATAACTGACACTAAAAGAATCCAAGTTATAGAGGAACTGAAATCAGAAATATAAAGAAGAAACAGTGAATAGATAAAGTAATATAACGAACGGACGCAGACAGAAACTATGAAATAATCTTTTACGAAGAGATTCGAAATATTCATGTGATGTGTGTTTATTGAACGGTGACTATAGCACTTTCCCTTTCGTAGTTTGCTCATTCATATGTTCGTACTGTAAATAAAACTGAAAAAATTTTTCTGAAGAACACAATAACAAAATGCCCAGAGAACAGTCGTACTGGGAATGGCTTGCCGAAATAGCTGAAAGACGGTCGAGATATGTCATTCTACTGCTTTTGGCCTAATGTGGGATGATAGCTTCCAAAGTCAGAACAGAATTCACTACAACTTGATATCAGTCCTTCACCGTCTCAAAAAATCTATTGATTGTCGTTTCTATGATTACTAGCTTCAAACGTATGTTCATTAAGAATATAAAAATTGGTGTTCCAGTTCGTATAACCGTCTTCCCCAGTCTCTAATTCAAGGTCATCATTTTGACACCCCACTAAAAACGTTCTAATAGGTTTATTTCTTGTTAGACTGTATTCAGAATCGATGGAAGAGCGCGTGAATAGTGCGGTACAGGCGGACAACATGCATTCTCTTTTACTAATTAGACCTAACACTTATTAATTCCCTCCTCGTAAGACACAGATTATGGGAACTTTGTTCATTATAAAGGTGAGGTCGATATAATTATAAGCAAGAATTTTCCAAAAAATAATTTGGTAGGTGTTAACCAAAATACCCACACCTAAGCCTAACATTAAGAGACGAGTACAATCTCAAAAATCTTCATTCAGAACATCTGCTAGTCCGCCATTAATGATAAACAGATGTATTAACATCATAGTGCTTTCAGCATTACTAATTTGAAGATGTTTGCATAACAAGCCTAATTTTCATATTTCAGAACTTCGTTTTGGAAATTCAAAGAATCAGAAAGTTTTTTTTATATGGTATGTGGCTACTATTACAGAAACTTTCAAAATCAACTCATGGGTATAACTTTAATACTTATCACGGCCATGCTAAAACACCACAATTCCAAGCATTCCAAATTAAAAAGCGATTGTTTCCAATAAACAATAAATGTCACATAGTCGAGTGATGATGTCATGTCAAGCGAGTGGTAAGGAGTTTGTACGAATGAGAAACAGGTAAATTATAGGTTATCCTTAAGTAAATATACAAAGAATAAATACAACAGAAGTGACTCCTAATAGTAGTAGTAATAAAGGCTTTGATAAATATTAATAGATAACATTTCAGGCTCCTTTCCTAACATCCTTAAATCGAAATAAAAAAGAAAAAATTGTTAAATAGGTACAATATGAAGTTCCCCTTCAGTATTGATTGTTGTTCATAATGAAAGCATACTGCTTTATCACAAAACTTTAACTACAAATCATCGATCAATTTATGAAAAATTCCAAGATATAGCAGCTCCCGCGTTTCGTAACTCCTAAAACTTCTCCGTTGATGTGAGAGAAGGGCACAGCGTACTTCACGCAAATTGTGTTGCATCGTTTAAAAAAAAAAGTGCCGAAACGAAATAACTGCCAACGTTTGTGCTACTTTCGACAAAAGCTGTACCAATTGGGACCTGCAACCTTAATAGCAGTTGCGGCAATATTTCACATTATATCTCGCTATTAACTTTGGTGTATCCATGTACGTTACGTTTAGCCAGCCCCAGGCAGCATCACTTACGAAACCCAGTATTTTCGCTACGCAGCCGCTTTCTCCATATAAAAAGAGTTGTCATCGTGATACACAAAATTCGAAAGAAAATGAACGTCTCTGATTATAACCGAGTAGGTGAACTGTCCCTAAACATATCCCTTTCAAGTTCCTGGATGTGTCGGATATTGTCTTCGCACTCCATGCAGTTTCATTCATTTTTTATTCAAGGGCGAAAAATATTCCTCCTTTCTCTTCCCTTATGTAGTATTCTTTTTCTCTTCTTATCGAAGTTTTAAATCGAGATGCTATCTCATTAACTTGTTCCAGTTAACCCGAATTAAGAGATCTACGGGCCGGGCTTTACAGGTTCTGGCTCGGTTCGACTTGAAAGAAGACTCACATTCAACCCTTAATCGTTCTCTTCTGGGCTTTAACCTTCCCGCGACAGTGTTATCAAGGATAGTACCGTCTCGCAGATGTTCAATGAAAGTTGTGGCTGTGCTGGCAGAGGGTACGTTCGTTATAATCACTTTTTGACTCATCCTTGATGGCACACAGCTAACTTATTGCGTGGTTCGGAAGCATCCCCACGCTTCACCGAGTCTTCTTGCTCTGAGAGTTTCAAATGCCGATGCGTCACTCGCGTAATAACCAAATAAGCCAAATAAGATTCGACAGAGTCCAAACAAAGACACACCCTCTCCTAGCAGTTGTTGATACGCTGCACGTACCATTTATGTCTCTTTGCATTACGTCGTCGTGCACTATTGCGTCACTTGATATAATCGGTTCAACATTGCTGGTTGACTGGTATTGTATCAATCTGCTAATGCTAATATTTCTCGGGGTCTTCAGTGTAGATCTGTTTCTGAAACCAATGAATAAAGAAGTTTTAATTGTGGGTAGTGGTTCGCATTAACATCCTTACTTGATTATCCTTTCCGTTCATTCCCGAAGTAGCTGATCTGGAATTGGTAGGAGAACTTCTGCTCTTTGAAAGGAAGCTAAGGAGTTAGTCAGACGGGTTTAGAAATGTTGGACATTGTTATCGATTTCTTTTCTGGAATGGAAAAGATATCCCAAACACCAGTTGTTATTTTCTATTTCATTGTTTTGCTCAGTGTGCACGGGATGAAGGACAACAGAATGCGGAGGAGAAATTAGAGAAAAAGATGAAGCGATAAAATGTTGAATTGGAAAACAGTCGAGGAAGTTCACTTCTGTCGACGTTAAATAGCTGCGTGTATTAGCTACAGTCACTCTTGAAAGTGTTGTTGACATCATTCTTTAATGTTCCATTTTCCAGGGCTCTCACCAATTTGACGTAAAATTTTTTTGCTTAGTGGTTAAAACAAGTACAAAGGTTAGTGTATTAAAAAGTTCCTCATCTCTGATTTGTTTTTTTTTATTGATGACTCTACAAACGAAATGAAACAGTTGGCGTTATAAGTCCATTTAACATTAATAGTTCTCAGCTTTTCTGCACGTACTTTGACTACTTTTAAGGGGTACTACGACGTGACCCTGCTTGATTTTGTTATTGTGATTTTACTCTTTGCACTCTTGTGTGTTATACAAACTGATGCGGTGTTGGCTTTTGCAACACTGATTCAGTTTGCTTGAGTTTGCGCAATTGTATATTATCTATTGGCGATTGCATGTTAATGCTGCTGTAGAAGTAACGAAAACAAAAGGTTTTCCCAAATTCCAGGCGTTTTTAGAAAAGGAAAGAAGGGAGCTCCAAGAATGGCAAAAATAATGACAGAATCTACTGTTGTTGCATCAAGTTGGAAAAGAAAAAGTGGCAGCAAAGGCATGGTTTCCGGTCCTGAATTTGAGCGGTCAGAAGATGAAGTTATAGAGGTTGTATATTTTTTTTTTTTTTTTTTTTTTATCCGTTTAATACTGTTTAAGAAAATTACAATTGAGAGCATCCTTTTCCTTTTAAAATAGCTATTTTGCTTCCTTTTTCTGCAGATTTTTGTGCATCTCCTTTATTTATTTGCGGTTTCCTTGCAGAACATTGTATAGGTCAATATTTTTTCTTCGATGATCAAATTTTAGACACCGACATCGGGTCTTTTACCAGACCATCCAGCTCCAGTACAGGTTATTGAAACACTTGACGAGCAGCATCAGTTCCGTTTAGATGAAGGAGCGCTTGAAAAAGTTCTATTGAGTCCTGATGTTATCGACAAGAAGGTATATTATCAACTAAGTGAACCTTTTAATAGATTTACTGTAAATACTAATTTTTGTTATTTACCTGATATCTTCCAGGGTTGCCTGATCTTTAGTAATGTTAATTATATTTGTTGCTTTTAGAGTTTTTAAAATTTAGCATCTAAAAGTGGAGAAATACCACTAAAGGTGGGATCTTGATTATGATAAAATTACAAAACAGCTTTGAGTTAGTTTGTCTTGGTCAAGTATAAATTAATATACAGGTATGTGTAATTAGCGTGGCCGGCACTTTCCGGAAAGGGAAAAGTTTCCTCCTGAATTTTTTTCTGCGATATCTGAGCGCCTCCGAAGAAAAGCGACGTTCTGGAGATTGGATTTATGCTGGCGATTGTCTAGATGGATTTAGCTGGCGAGGAGGTAAGTAGGCGTTCTTCAGGATTTTGGGGAAAGGGAAACTAGATTTATAAGTCTGCTGTTGTCGTACCTTGCCTTAATTTAGTTCTTGTTTCTTGGTAGTAAGTGAACAAAATTCATTGTGTTACTAGGTAGCGAACGTGAAACTAGTGGTATCTTGGTATGGTCTCGACCATTTATTATACGTAATCATGATGGTGAAGATACTGCAGTTATACTAATGGATACGCAGGGTGCTTTTGATAGTCAAAGTACCGTGAAAGACTGTGCTACTATTTTTGCCCTGTCAACGATGATTTCATCTCTGCAGGTCTCTGTTTAGTCTTCCAATTTATACATTTCTATCACGTATGATCTGTGCTTCAGAAAGATTCCCTATGGATTTTTTTTTAAATGATTCAAGGAATTCTATTTTTTATGCTTTTTGCTGCAGATTTACAACTTGAGTCAGAATGTCCAAGAGGACGATTTGCAGCATCTGCAGCTGTTTACCGAATACGGTCGATTGGCATTAGAAAATACATCTGCTAAGCCATTTCAGGTGAGAAAGCTTCAAATTTCTGCTGTCATCATAGATTTGATGTTTCAGACAGTCATTTCAGTTAATTTACTAATATTTTTAGTCGTTACTGTTCCTTGTACGCGACTGGAGTTTCCCGTATGAAGCAGAATATGGGTTCAATGGCGGTGAACGATTGCTCGAACGACGTTTGCAGGTAAATAATTTATTTTGTCATTTTTAGTAACCGTGCAAAAAATTTGTTGGGATAAGTCACATTATTTTAAAGGTTTCCGAGAAACAACATTTGGAGTTGCAACAATTACGTCGACATATACGTTCATGTTTTGAGCAAATATCATGTTTTCTGATGCCTCATCCCGGACTTCGAGTCTCTACAAGTCCATTTTTCCGCGGACAAATAAGTGGTAAGAATCAAATTTGTTTTCCTTTTTTCTTCTTTCATTGACTAGATTTGGTACAAAGCACTCTGAATTCGTTCCTTACTTTCGAGGTTTTTTACAATTTTTTCTTTGTTAACTTACTACGACTTTCTTTTTTGCAGTTGTAATTCAGGTAACGAAGGTGAAACTTTATGAGGGAATAAAAGCGTTAAGTTGTAGATATTGAAAGTGAATTTCAACAGCAATTACGTTCTTTCGTCCCCCGTTTACTGGACTCAAATAATTTGGTGTTAAAGCAAATTAATGGTCGAGAAATAACTTGTCGTGAGCTTGTAGAGTATTTCAAGGTGAGTGCTTCTTTCTTCATATTTTAAATATTCTGAAACTACAGAAACTCAGTAATAAATTAGCGAAGAAGTTGATATGTCTTCTACAGGTGTATATGACAATATTTCAAGGAGAGGATTTGCCAGAGCCAAAGTCAATGTTAATGGTTTGTTGTTCATTTTTTTTTTTTTGGTTTTTGAACTAGTTAAAAAACTGATGAGTTGAGAAGCTTAGTTGTAAAGTTTTCAAATGTAAAAAATATTGGTAGGAATAGTCTTTAACATAAAAAAGTTTCAAAAATAGGAAATACTGCGAGAGATATTTGAAAGATTCTAGTGATGGAATATTTGAGTATATCGAAACCTCGTGTTTTCATTTCTTTTGTTTATAGGCTACTGCGGAGGCAAATAATTTAGCTGCCGTTTCGACTTCTAAAGCACATTATGTGAGAAGAATGGAAGATGTGAGCCTTTTTCATTTTTGGCATTAGCTTTTTTTTTTTTTTGTAATTGTAGTCAGTTAATGCTCATTAGACATATTAATGTTTTTCTCAAAACGTCTCAACTGAATTAATTCCATGCTTGGCTCAAGCTTTCCTGGAATCTATTTTACAGGTTTGTGGTGGTGATGCACCTTATATGAGTTCAGCGGACTTGGCTGCGGAACACGATCGATGTTATAAAGAGGCTATTAAACTGTTTAAGGCAACGAGAAAAATGGGTGGTGCAGAGTTTTCCGAACAGTTTCTGGAAAGATTGGATGTTGATATCGAAGTATGTTTTGTTTTGTATTATCAGAAGAAGTAATAACTTAACAATGCACAAAACACAGTCATGAAGCAATCCGTGGATTAACATTTTTGTATAAACTTTTTGCAGGAACAGTACGAAAGTTTTATTAAAGTGAACAACAGTAAAAATTTGTTCAAGTCGATGCGAACGCCTGCTGTGCTAGTAACTTTTATGATAGTAGATTATGTGTTACAAGAATTTTTCCAGCTAATTGGTTTGGATACCATTGCAGGATTGTTTTCTGCAGCACTCTGTATTGGTTAGTGGTCTTTTTAATTTTAACTATTGCAATTTTACTGGGTTATTTTTATTTATTCCATTCTTTTCCTTTCATATACAATTTCTACAGCTCCAGAGTTGTGGCCATTTTATATTCCTAATTTTCCAGCTGTTGTTTCACTTGGCATATGGGCTTATTCAAGGTATAGCGGTAATTTGAGGGATGTCGGTGTTATGGTTGATGATGCTGTCACGTGGGCATGGCATAATTTCTTGTCATCATTAACGCAAGAAAGTGTGCACCGAGCTGTTGCCATTGGGCATCGATTAACACAGGTGTTATATTGCTCATTTGTTTGTCTGTATTAAAACCCATTTCGGTTAAAAAAAAGGACTATCCGGTCAAATTCCTGTTAAATTTAGGCCCATCTGGATTCTTTGACAAAAACCAAATGGTTTTTTTTAAAGATCAGCATGGCTCAACTTTTTGGAAGATTTGTTTTTTATTATATAGAATTAAACTTTCAGCTAAAGCTTAATTTGTACTTTCAGAACGGTACAGCACTGCACGGGAGGCACGCAGGCGATCGAAGGAATAATAAAAAAGATTACTGAAAGATTCTACAGATTTTAAAAGTTAGATTTGTAACTTTTTGTGAATGGCTGGAAGTGACGAGTAGCGAGATGTGATTTAGGTTTTAGTTACTACTCTTTTGGTGTCTTCCTTTGCATTTAAAGTGTGGTTTGGGTGCATTAGTCATTCTAGCTATCACGGCCAGTCAATTTCGGTGTTAGGAATTTCTGTATGTATACCCGAGCTGTGCCCTTATTTACTTTACATTTGTTTTTTGTTACTGAAATATTGCAGATAAAGAGCTCAGAGCCTCAAATTGTAAGACAACTAATCTCCGAGATCTTTCTTTGCATGTACAGTGATTTAGACATAGTTTCATATTATTGATGTGATTTATTGTTTGGAAGTGATTTTGTAATTTCAAAGGTTATATGATTCATTGCTGGGAATAATTTTGTTCATGGTCGTCCTAGAATTGCAGTTAGTAAATTCTGTATTACATTCTGTCTTTTTCATCAAGCTGGCTGCAGTGTGACTCTTCGTACTTACTTTTCGCATATTGTAAATAGAAGCACGTATGGTCTGAAACAAGTGCATTATGCAGAGTAGTTGTTTGTCTTCCTTTTGGTAGTCTTTTTTAATTGAAGTGTTTTGGTACATTTCATTCGTGTTCTCGTTCAGATTTGTTATTTCGCGGTAGATTTGATAGCTTAGCTCAAAAAAAAAAGAAAAAAAAGGAAGGAAAAACCCATATTTTGGTTAGAAAAAAGTGTCTGCCATATGTACAAAGTTTTTCGTCAGTAAGTCATTGTTCGTATATCAGGACTGGTATTTGTGACTAAGTCATCCCAATCTTGGTTTGATCTAGGTCTGGAGTGATGCTTCTTACCATTTGTACTTATAGGGTTTGTTTAATTCTTCATCCAGAACAAATTCATTGGGAGGTTCATTTGATACGCATTGCTTGTGAAATTTTTGTGATTTGAGCATAAAAATGTTGAAATGTAATAGGGAGCCGTGATTTCTTTTGTGAGCTTAGGAGAAATTTGATCTCTTGAGGTTTTTCAAATATAGCATGTACTTGTGATCTTTGTGGTTAAGTTTTGCATGACTATTTTCGGCTGGATTTGTTTTGAGTTAGTCGTTACTGATTAATCGACAAATTTTTTCAAGGATCATATCCATCTTCTGTAATAATTGTTTATACATGATCAACTTGAATTAGCTTAATTGGTGTTGATTATTATGTTGTCTTATAAAAATATTAAGCTCAACTTCCAGTTGTTGTATCTGGGTTAGAGACTTCGTTCAAATCCAATCTCAAGTTTCGGAAGGTTTTTCAAACTTCTCTTTCAGGTTGAAGCTATTAAGGTGAGTTTTGAAATTAACATCCCAAAATTCTGCGGAGAGACATAGGATTGGGGTCGATTACGCGGAGTATCGGAATGGATCAAAACTTTATTAGATAATGCTTCAGAGCTTTTCTGCTGCTTCGTTTAATGTATGTTCATAACATGTAAGGTTGCGGGTCTTGTCGCTGTGAAATTGCTATCAGTGCTGCTAATTTACTGCCGATGCAGATATTTGTGTGTTTTTCGGATTATGTAGTTCCGCAGTTTACAGTTTATACAAAAGAATAAATCTCTATCATGATATACTTTCGTTTTCGCCCAAGAAATCTAACGTACATATGTCTAATTTCTGTCAAAAAGCCGCATGGATGTTTTTTATTTGAAGCCCACCGATTTCCAGGTCTGGGTTTTATGTAGGCCATCGTAATGGTTATTTTTCCGTTACGATCCCTTACAGAAATATTTCTGGAAGTGTCTGTATATTGCGCTTCTTCCCCGGAATCGAGCAGATAATCATATAAATCGGAAACTTTCCCGGAAGATGAGGTAATGATTTGTTCAGTGGGTTTAAAGTTGTTTATTTCTAAGTTGGTATTTCCATGTAAATTTATAACGCGATATGAACTTGATTTAATTTGTTTTAATTGGATACAATCCAGTTTTTATATATTATATATATTATATGGTTCCTGTTATTAAAAAAAAAAAACGCAGAAACGAAGTATGCCTGTTTAACAGACAATGAGAAGGCTTGATCTCCTCGACATGAAATTCAAAATTGTGATTTTATGAAAGGGTTGCCAAGTAATTTGTCCTATAACTTGGTTAATAGATTTTTGCAAGATAGCAGCCATGCTAGCCGTAGTTCCTCATCACCATGGTAACTTTTGCGTTCTATAAGCTACTTCTGTTACCTGGGTCTTGCCTATAACGATCTCCTTGCTGTCACTGGTTTGACTTGCATCGTAACTTATTTAAACTTCTCTCAAGTCTTGCTCTACTGGTGCCACAAGTTTAATTTAACCAGGCACCACTGTTTCGGAACTTTTTTGAATCGTATGCTTGGCAGAATTTAGCAAAAAATTTCTTCTAATTTGGATGTGCAATTGAATGGTAAACTACTACAATTCATTTATAATATATTATGAAATTTGTTAATTGGATTATTCGGTAAATCGTTCCAGTGGTTTCTTACTCTTTCCAGGGTCTACTTGGGCTTATCAAGAAATTTAAAAATCAGCCAGGAAAGGAGCTCAGGATATTATTACTTGGTATTTCTTTTTTTCCTAAAGGACTTTTTTAAATTTAAAATAAATCCATAGAAAAAGTTCGGGATAAAAGCTATCCTCTTTCATTATAGAAAATTTTAAGTTGAGAAGAGAAAACCCACTCTTAATAAATTCTGAAGCGGAATGATTTCTTCAAGTTCTATAAACAATAGGATTATTTCAGTTTTTATTGTACCAAATCTTGAGAAAATGAATGATACAGCGTCAAGCTAAGTTCGGAAATAACTTGTGTACTTTTCTGTATACAAGAAGACGATTTTAAATTTTAGTGAACTTTCGGTTCCCTTCCAGGCCTTGACAATGCCGGTAAAACCACAATATTAAAGAATTTAGCTTCTGAAGATATACGACATATCACACCTACACAGGTACAGTTAATTTGTTAACAAATACAAGTCATCGTAGTCCATCAGTCAACATCTTTTGTGACAAACTTATGTATTGTTGCATTGTTCAAAAGAGAACACTTCAGTATTCCAGGGCTTCAATATTAAAAGCGTAGTATCGGATGATGTGAAATTGAATGTATGGGATATTGGTGGACAACGGAAGATTCGACCATATTGGAAAAATTATTTCGAGAACACCGATGTTTTGGTAATATTACGAAAAACAACCAACTCCCTTCCTTTCAAATAGAAATTTGAGAAATTTCTAAAAAATTGTTATAATTTTATTGATGATTATTAACCTGCGTAGTAGTTCTATTTCTTAGATTTATGTTATCGACAGCTGTGATCGAAAACGATTTGATGAAACAGGCATGGTAAAATGTATTTCTAATTTATTCATCATTTTATTAGTGCATGTTGCACATAGCTCATATTGCATCCATTATGTATCTAAAAATCCAGTTTCAGAATGGTGATTTTTAGAGTGGAAAGGCATCCTAATGTAATTAATAATAATAATAATA
>PQVD01003379.1:27424-40164 GCA_003012265.1 Setaria equina
ATTGATAATAATAATTGATAATTGATAATAATAATTGATTGATAATAACAATTGATAAAGTAAGTAAATAAACAAATAAATAAATAGTTGATAAATAGTAAATAAATAACAAATAATTAGTAAATAAATAATAAATAGTAAATAAATAGTTAGTAAATAAATAACAAATAGTAAAAAACAATAAGTAATAAAAAATTATAAACAATAAATAATGGCAAATAACAAATAGTGACAAGTAATAAATAGTAAGTAATAAATAAATGATAATAATGATAAACAGTAAATAATAAATAATAATGATTAATAACCAACCAAGTGATCGTAACAATAATATTAATAAATAATAATTTACGAAATAAATTTCAATGACAAATAAATAGTTCTTTCGTAAATTTTTAATGCTGTATTACAGGAACTCTTTGAGCTTTTGGATGAGGAGAAACTCAAAAACGTCCCATTGTTGGTTTATGCTAATAAACAAGTAAGACTTCATTTCCATTCAGTTTGCTTGAAAAGCCAACATAAAGTAAATGAGTTAGTTCCTGTCAGTTTTCTGTGAATTACGTACTTTCGCATAAATCATGCAGAACCTTCACCTTTATGGTGTTGTACTGCCTGCTATATTAAAAAAATGTTTTTCTCATTTGTTGAAAGCGCCTTTTTCTTCCGAAGCATAGTTTGGATGTTTTTAACTTTGAAGGATTTGGTGACGGCAGCAAGAGCAAATGAAATAGCTGAGGGTTTACAGCTATTATCCATTCGAGATCGATCTTGGCAAATTCAGGCATGTTCTGCTATCACTGGAGAAGGTATTAAGGTATCTGTCTTTCATATTTAAAATAACATTCTTATCGTATTACTAAAAGATGGAAAATTGTTGGATAAGAATAATGTCCTTTCTAAATAATGAATGGTACTTTTTTCTAATCATCTTATGGATATAGTCAGGTCCTATATATCTGAGACTTCAGAACTATGTTTACACTAAAACTTCTTGAGTTCTAGGCCACAGAAAATCCCGAATATGTAGAATCTCAGTCAAAATATATAAGTGGATTACTAAATAGAGAACCAATGGCTCTCTTAAGTTCTTGTTTTCTTAAGACAGTAATTAATGGGCTGATGTCGGTGAATATAGTACTAGTCTACTTCACAAATTTGTTTGTTATTCGTAGGATGGGATGGACTGGATTTCGAAGAATTTACGGCAACAGCAGCAGAAGGTGAAATAATCAACGATTAAAAGAAACATGTGAAATCTGGAGTTTTGTTCTGATCAAAAATGGGAAAACCAAATGATGTGAATCGCCAAATGAACTTATCATAAGAGAAACCAGCAATTGAACATAGAATACATAGTGGTCAAGACACAAGCCTGGAGAAAGCAGCCTGAATATATCTAAATTATAATTGTTATATTAATCAGTTAACATCTGTTAAACAGTAACATTTAAGCAATATGTTGCCGAAAATATTTAAGTCATTACCTTAAGGATGCATAGATGCATAAAACCGTCACTTTGGGAGAATTATATATACCTAGGATAATATGCGTAATTACAGTGTAGTAAGCTACAACATATATATATAGTAAATGTCAGACCATGTAAAGAAAAATCTGCATAACATCCGATGACTTTAAAAAAAGATGAAATACATCATACCACCAGCTGAAGATATTAGAACTCTACAAACAGGTTGTAACAAGTTTTGTAAAGCAACTGCCAGACCACCATGAAAGCAAAATGTTATGCTCATATATATATACATATATAGGATATATTTATATATATCCTATACGTTCCAAGAAATTCCACCTAAAAACTTTGTAATGAGTACTGCCAGCATGGTGAGAAATATCGGCTGTATAACACTGCATGGAATAATCGATTAGCAAAGATGGTTTTGAAAAAGCAATTGTGTAGAAGGAATATCTTGGCAGTTGGTATGGTTTTATTAGTAGGAAAACACGGCATGAAATCTGACTGTCCTAGTACTGTGGTAATCAAGTAAAATGCGCAGTGTTGGTTTTAGCACGCTGACTATAAGTTGTATCTGCTGTAAGATTATATACCAATGAAAGTAATTATCAACACATCTTGCAGTGATAGTTGATAAAAATAAGGCACACAGCCAGAGCGCCAACTGACAGTGGGATAATCACTAGTAGAATTATCAAATTACTACCGCGACGCCTTCCGACCGAACCTACCGACGATTCTTCCTGAAAATGTGTGATGTTTTCATTCATTTGAAATGGGAGATGGAAAATTAGGAAGACCAGCCGACATCGCAAGCAACATGTGCATTCCGGAATTCACAAATCATACACATTGTTAAACAAATTCTGTAATGACTCGCCAATTATTTGAAGTATTTGAAAAAAAATTCGCTTTCCCGGTACCTCATTAAAACTTGGTGGTTGTGAATCAGCCACACTGTCAGTGTTTTCTTCCTCAATGGAACCGCGTAAATATGCAAATGTATTGCAAAAATCTTTCTCGCAGGCACAAACCTGAAAAATTTCATTTCACTTCATATCCAGATGAGTATTTAGGCATAAATCACTCTTCCTTATCGGTCCTTCCAACCATTACATTTATTTTAATCAACTTCACATCAATTTACGAGTGTCGATGGAAGTACTTCGAAACCACCCACCTCTTGCCAACCATTCCAATTGTGCTGACATTTCGCCAAATCTCTTGTATCCCCTGAATTGCTGCACAGCTGCTCCATATGTGCTTGACTATCTGCAGAAAACAGGAGAATTCAAAACAGTGGAAACCTCGAGAAATTTTAGCCCTACATAAGAACAACAGTTTAAAATACCTTCACTTCGGAATCCAATCAAGCACAGCTCTCCAGTACAAATCAACGAATCATCGCAGTTTTGTTTATCGCAAAAACATTTCACAGTACTCTCTGTAACTTAGTGTACTGAATGGAAAATATTACGATTACAGATGAAGTCTACCAAATTAAGCTAACATCACAAATTCAAAGCTAGGACATATATATATATATTTCAGTAAAATCGTTCACCAATGCAAATCTCCATCCTCCGTCAATTTCATCCTAATTTTTTCTTGCTTACTTGCTCTATACTGTCCAGACATTATTAATAAGTCAGAAATTCGAGTGATAGAAGAGAAAAGAAAGTTCGGTAGCTAAGAATTACCCGGTTTTTTTCATTTGATAAAAAGTTCTAAAATAAATTTCCAGAAGAAAATTGTGTAAACAGTGGAGTGATTTTTTTTTTTTCATGCATCTAATAGAAACGCATAGATATGATACCTCTGCATATACAAAACCTTTGATCAACATTTTTCTTACGCCTCAATTTAACAATTCCAAAGCATTGGAATCTGAAGATTTCTAATTTGACATTCAATTTGCTACAAATCAGCCGATGATTTTGTAGTGTTTCAAGTGTCCGGAATAATTTATAAATCTTTTAGTCTTCCATACACTACCAAATTTAACCCTAATATTAATAAAACTAGTAATCTGGCCATAACATCTCGAACATCACTATAGTAAAAGCAGTATTTGTGTCTTGAGAGAAGCGAGCAAGCATAATCCATGAGCTGACAACCGCATAACTTAAATAACATTGAAAGCTAGTAGCAATACAGTAGATACACGAAACAATTACAACAAGCAATCTAACATACATACAAAAGTGAAATTTTTTTTACAGACTCAATTCCGATCTCTTTTGTCCTCTTTTCTATTTTTGCAAAAGTCCATTGCGACCACGGTTGACGAACATGGCAGTTTTAAAAAGAAGATGAGGATCTACTAAACTTCGCAGTCAAACCTTTTAAAAAGGTAACCGACTGAATAAATACCTCTTATTCGAGAATATACGACAGTTCTACACAGCATGCATTAGCAGTCAATAAATTTAAAATCTTCGTAATCCTTAAATATTGAGCAACTAATACAAAAAATTTTCTTTTGCTACAGCGGAACTTAGGAGGGATATGATCGGAAATGGTGATAACATTTTACAGAAATGGTGATAACAAGAATTAACCGATTCATATTTTTCAGTATGACTCACTTATCTCCTTGAGGTTAATACGATTTTCTTTTGCAACCTATCATTCTTATTCGTTTTTATTTTAAGCTATATAAGAAATGTTGAGATTATAAAAAATTGTTCGCTAATACTTTCTTCAAAAATTTTTTATAAAAAATTCAGAAATCTTTGAAACCTTAAAATTTAATTAGCTTCAAGGAAACAATCTTTCCTTGACTTCCTAGCTTCAGTTGGAAATTCTAGAAAGAATTTGTTAAGAACATGTTATAATAACAACGGGTAATGAGCTAGACCAGTCGTAATAAACCTTATTCCATTGCTTTCAATTTTTTTATTTCATCTTATATCAAGTTCCAGGTCAATAAATAAAATGTTACACCTGCAGTTTTAATGTTCAACCGCTTATATGTTGTGCTGTACTTTTCATCTCATTCACATGTTGCTTTGAAGGAAAACAACCGGATGAAAAAAAATGAGCATGAAGTCATCGTTTAATATTTTTTAACCTCTCATAATCGATAATTAAGTATGTGCCTAAGGTTTTTTTTCGAATTTTTTAGTCACTCTGAACTGAAATTTATCGTGCTTCCCAATTAGTAGTTCAATTACATCAGCTATATCACGTAAAATGAAACTTCCTATACATCTGTTCCGGTTAATCTATCAAAAAATTCTTTAATGAAATAAATTCCAGTCTGGAAAATTAAAAAAAAAAAATAAATTCATGGATAGTTTTTAACTTACCTGTTAACTGTATTAGTTGTGAATGTACCAAAGCACACAAACAGAGCAACATCACAGACAAGAATAATCAGCTCTCCAAGCAAGCATCCGCTCCTCTTTGTTTTTGCCAGCAGTAACAGTAGCACATGTCGTACGGGAGCATAACAGCAGTAAGACCTGCACCACTAAACCAATTCCTAAAGATATCTTAAAATTTTGATGTTTAATTAGCTATAGCTGGAATATCAAAAAAGAATAGGAAAGAAAAACGTCCTATCCGATTTTCCATCTGAAAACTTTGCAACAATATTTTAGGATATAATCATAAAATGAAAAGTGGCGAAAGCTCCAATTTACTTGCTTCATAATATCAAGCATCCATTGCTCAAAGAGTCATTCGTTTTCAATATTATCTGCTGAGGCCGATAATTTCAAGTAAATTAACTAACTGACGGAACTTCTAAAAATAAAATAAAATAGTGATAATATCCTACACACTATTTAGCAAACTGCGATATAATTACATTCTATTACATTTTAATTTCGGCTTCAAGCTTCAGAGAAATCACTGAGTGGTAATACGATATTTTTCATATTCTGAAGAGAAGAAATAATATTAAAGGATTAATTCGTCGATGGATTTTTCCAGTATGCATGATGGAAAGAATTAAATGAATCAGTGAAATGAGATTTATGCATAGTTTCTCCTTCAATAAGTGAAAGCAAAAATGGATGTACAATGAATGAGTGGATACTAATAATTAATGGTTAACAACTCTAAAGCTGTAGCAGGCACTCGAAATGGGGCGAATAGAAAAGTAGAAATATCCAAAAGAGACGATAAATTCAGATTCTTTCTGCGATAATGAGATAACTTGAAGAGCCATATGAGTATTTATATTCCCTCAAGACCTTCGAAGGTCCCAACATATTCAGTCATGGAAATTTAACCAGCTGTATGTATACTCCACCTTCCCAATTCACAAACAGTGAAGTTTATTTGTTCTTTAGCAACAAGTTTCGCTTATTTCATTCTATTTGTTCATTTAATGATAAAAAATAGGTAAGAACTGTTGCGATGGATGATTTTGCTAACTGACTTTATTCCATTTATATCTATTTCTTCCTGTGCCAACGCCCCTTCAATTCATAATATCATAAAGTATAAAGATTTTTGTCAAAGAGGAATGAAGACACTGGTATACTGCTTATCAGGGGACTGATAAGAGCAGCCAAATCTACCGGTAGCCTATTTCCATGTCTTCCAAAAAAGTCATACAGCTAGGAAAACATTTGATCTGTTGAAATAAATACATGAGGAAAACAAAACAGTTAACGAAATTCTAAACATCTTTTTGGTTTTGAGAAGTGTTGCACAAACTGCGTGTTACAACATCGAAACAAATAGAAATTACTCCTCTATTCTTGTTTTGTTCGTTCTTCAAAAAAGGCAAAGTACCTACGATAACTTTACACAAAAAAAAAAATGACACAGTACCTAGTACCACAACTCTACATAACATCTCTTACCCTGTTTTAAGTATCTTTTATTTCAAGCCACACTACTATGGTTTGTCTTCTCCTCCTGTTAGACTTTAGTCGTTTATTTGCCACTCCTTTTACGTCCTTCCATCACCTATAGTGCAATCAAAATATTTCGTTATTGGAAATACGAAGAAAAATGCTACGAAGGGGTATGTCATATAACTATTTTTCTATTTCACCCACACTTGCTTGTTTAATAATACTTAATGCTTCAGAATAAGGTCAGAAAACTGCAGCTATCAAGTGTGCTTTGAAACTAATAGAGAATGAAATTGAGATAAATTTATTTTAAAAGTTCTATTTTCCGTTTCATAATCTTCTTAAAGGCAGTATGGCATTTCGAATGATGGATGAAATGGATTTGCATTTCTACTTTACTGAAAAGCTTCCAGGAAGAAAAAATGGGAAGAAATCAATAGTTTAAAATAGCCAGATCATTTTGGTTTTTTAAAGTCGACGGAAAGTCTTCGTCTCACTATTTCAACAAATTTGAAAACTGCTCCAATTCTAATAGTGAGTAAAAATTCAGTTGGGTGAAGTTGATAGAATTACTAAAGAACAGCACAATCCAAAATTACAGAGTTGCAGATACTTAAGCCAGACTCTAACTCTAAATGAGCAGCAAGGATTTTGCAAATTATTTCTTAAGATAACTGAACCTCCACTGGAGGCAATTATATTTTCAAAACTACAAATTATATTTTGATATCATTTTCTTATCGCTCAGTCATCGAAATGTGAGTGGTATTGTCATTAGAAAGATTATAGGATTCAGACTTTTATTTCGATGCCTTTTCTTTGCTTCTGCAATTATTTCCACTTTTCAGCAATAACAAACAACCGAGCATAAAGTTCATCAAAGTGACATTAAAAAGATGTTATGGATAACTAAGCTACCGTAAAGATACAGTCTCAGTTACGCAGATGAAATATCCTTCGACCTAATTGATTTCTGTCGTACACAAAGGAAATAGATTAATGAAATGGATGAAAAAATGTAACCTTAAGTTGCAACTCTTCATTATTACGAGAGATGAGAGTGGTAAGGAGAGCGACAGAAAATTATCATCACTAGATATTTGGAAAGAGCGAAAGGATATTCCTAGCTCAAGTATGACCGGATGTGTTGGTAATTTCCAGATAGTGAATGATGGACGGATGAATTAGAGAAAAGAGAGGCGCAAAGCTAAAGAAGTTGGCAAATGATAAAAGAGTGACGAAGAAAAGGAAGTCGAGAAGAGAGACTTCGGGATATGAATTGAAATTGGCTGTTATCGGAAGCTTTCTTAGTGGCCCAATTTTTAGTTGTAGAGAGAAGTGAGAAAGAGCAGCAGTTTTTTTTCATCCGGAACTGACCCAGTTAGTAAACGCTTAGTTGACAACCAATCCTCCAACCATCTAGACAGACTACTCACTCTCTGCTATTACAATCAACAATATAAAGGAAACGGAGCAGAACCACCAATCATCCGAGAATAATTAACCATATAATACCATTCTGCTCTCACTAAAATGCTAAATTATTCCTAGACAGGAATATTATAACTCTCCGAATATTTGGAGCGGATCTTAGTTCATGTGATGCTAATTTGCAACGGGAAAGAAAAGTAAGATTTGAAGACATTGATGTTTTGATTTCAAAGACTGCACAGCGTCTCCTTGTATAGCAACTTCATTCACATTGTGAGTTCAAAAGTTATATTCAAAATTGTTCTATTTATACAACACAAAATTAAACTATAAATTTAACGTAACGTGTTTGACTAAAGACCTCGAATTACAATTAGCGAACAGTAACTAAATTCAACTGAACAGTGAAAGTCTGACTTTCGTTTATGCAAAAATGGAACCATTTAAATTTACATAACTACAGTAAGAAGCGCATATTATGTTCTATGTAAGATTAGAAATAGTGAAAAAAAATATAATTTGGTGACCTTCAGCCTAAAAGACGTGGAAGATTAAATAGATCATCAGGAAGATGATAACGTACTTCCTTGCTGTAAAATTTAGTAGTTCCTCGTAGAATCCACCTCCCACCTCCTCACAATGTTTAATTTTTCAGATGGTTTAAAATTTTGCGGGCTACTGCTGTAGTAACATTATGTTGCAAAAATTGACTAAGTAATTTGATTTATGTGAGTTCGTCTTTATGATTGACTATTTGCTAAATATCATACCCGTTACTACGAATAGAGGAAAATTAACAGAATGGAACTCATCATAAATATTATTCTCTATTATAGTATAATCAGCGCCGTTAATGAAATATGGAAAATTTTTGCTGTACAGTTAAGTTATTGCTGTAAAAACTTTTTTTTAACAATTTAAGAAGTTATAACATGACATATGGAATCCAGCAAATCAAAGCAATCAACAAAACAGTTGGTACCAAAGGATATGCCATCTGCGAACATGGATATTGCGATTCATCCTGAAAATCAACAAAGGACTGCATAACTTATTCTCAGAAAGGTAACAATCTACGTAACTTCAAATAGAAAGGAACTGAGTTGAATACAGGTATAGTAAAATTTTACAACTAAGAAAGTACCTGCAACTTCTTGAAATGAGTGGAGTAAAAGTTAAAAGTAAAGTATTTTTACCACAAACTTTTGGTACAACTAAAAGTTAAGGGCATGATTCTGTAAAATGAAACAGAGTGAATCTGCAATGAGTGAATTTAACCTCATCAGAATGTATGCATTTCGATGGCGATTTGCGCTGTTTCGCACGAACATGTCGACATTTCCCATCACCAATATCTTCGGAAAATGGGTCTACTACATTTGTGGTTGCAGTCACTTGTTGTTTGTCTGATGCGTTATCCACCTGCAAGTAATTAAGAGCAAAATATTGAGTGGATAATACAAATACAAATTATTCTTACAACATTTTTTTTATTGGAAATTAAGTTGTTATTTTCCGAGTCAGTTATAAAACAATACTTGCTTCTTATCCAGAACCTTTAAAAAAAAAATTCTTGAAGCGTTTAGGCTTACTTTTCCATGTATTAATAAAAATTAAAATGAAAATTGCTTAACCTGACTATATGTAGTCCTGAATTCAGGTGGTATAGATAGAGGACAGCGTATTTCATCATAGCAAACGGATGAGCTAGATGTTGGATTACTCTGCGTAATAATAACCAACAATAAATTAGTACCTGGGACCCAATGGGCATACATTTTGCTAAAGTAAAAGATGTCATTAGAAATAGTTTGGTATTATAAAGCAGATGGACAAAAAATCTGAGAAAATAAATGCTATAAGCAGCTAACTTACACAGCGCATTTAGCCGGGTTATGTTTGCATGGACGCTCAGATAAATTGTCGGCAATTAGTGCTGACGATCTGGGCATTTTCTGACTTGATCCATTAGCTGACCAGTTCTCTATGCCCCAATTAGCTAAATAGTACCTTGCCGCTTTGTCGCATGAAAAGGTGTCGGTATCACCAGTAAATGTTGCTGTATATGCTGAAAGCTGCATTTTTTACTTGAGTTTATCATGGTTGATCTGATGACCTTATCGATTTCTTCGAACCTCGAAAAACTAGAAAGTACTCCTAAGGAGAAGTAACAATAAGTAACAATGCATAGTTTTGTTAATTTGTTGAAGTTAAGAATGAGGTGATATGTTGATCATCTAGCATATAAACTGCATTCAACTTTGGAAATTTGAATCAAACCAGCCGCATAAGGATGTAGTAATGATGTAAATATTTGAATAGTGGCGAAATTCTGTAACAGTGCAAACAGTCGACTCAAAACCCACATAAGTGATCTAAGTATTGAATTCACCTGAAAGTAGCAGATTTTAACTTTGTTTTCGACACTGTTGAAAAGTTTGAGGAACACTTTAGTTTTGCGTTTTCAAGTTTTCCGGGAAACTCCGTTTTTAAAGAAAGGAAAGTTTTAAATCATATAGAGGGAAGGAAAATTGTATTCATCACAACAATGCTAGTGAACAGATTTAGCAATCTACAGACAAGATTTTTCACCTTACCCTGAAAGCGGCACTAGCAGTATACATGACCATTTCATTTTGCTTACAAACTGCTTGATAATCAACATAAGTTGTTCTGCAAAAAAAAAAAAAAAAAAAAGAAAGAAAGAAAATTGCAATTACGCTTAATTTTAATCCAACACTTTTTAACCAAAAGTTATGAAATACTCTTGTAGCAAAATGACGAAAGGCCTCGAAAATATTGACTACAGCAAGCATTCATCGAAATTTCCTGAGCATACTCAGTGTAATAATTATTCTTCAGCAACAGTGCCATCGTCCTTTCTGTAATTCGATTCACCGTCCCAAACCAGCGTCCTAACGGATTGAAAATTTTCGGCATTTCTGTTTCGTCCCCCGAAAATCCACCAATACTACTTATGGAAGTGTTCGAACTACTATAAACGATATATGCATGTTCATCCAACAGGAAACACCATCTGCGCTCATCCTGTAAATATCTCCCCCAAAACAGTAAGCTTCATGAAATATTGACAATTTTTCTAGAATTCGAAATATATCTCGAGAATTTGCAAAACCTTATTTAAAATGAATAATCAAGGCGAAGATACAACAAGAATTGGTTTACTTGCGGTCCGCAACCAAACTTCCCCATTAATTTTGCCATATAATCAAGTGTCAGTTCCATCCCGGCCACACCAACTAGGGCACCATCAATATCCAACGCTTTGGTAACCGTCAGAAGAAGTGAAATATTTTCTGGACGACCATATGCTGATTGCGTCTCCTTCTGATACCACAGAGAGGCTAAACAAAAGTAGATGATTTAGCCCCAAAACATTCTTCACCTCTAACAAAGGCTTGTGACACACACTTTTCTTATTTACATCAACAACCAAACGCCTTGGCATTCGAACGCTGCGTTGAAAGTACTGATCTTCACTAGAACGACGATTCAAGTCTCTGATGAAGTGTCGATAACTTCTGAAAAGAATCAATTTGCTATTTCATCCTTAAATTCATAAAGTATTCCCAATGCATATAAGGTATTTTGAATAACAAATTACATGACAACTTCAAACTCATTATACATCAATTTAATTGTGATTTTAGACTTATCTGGATCAGATATTTTTCTACAAAACTATATCACTGGAATTTCAATAATCCTGTCATGTTATCAACATTAAGGTCCTATGTGACCGTATTCGGAATTGAAATGAATATTCCTGATAGCTTCTAAAAGGAATGTGCTAAAGCAACCTGAAGTTACTTAAAACTTTTTCAGATTTCTATGGCATGCTCCACATTAATTTCAAACAAACATTTGTTGTTTCGGAGTTGTTTGTGCACTTGGGCTAGCTGGTGCTTGCTTTGATACTGATGCAATGGTTTCCGGTACATTTGTTGATGATGAGTTAGGACTAACATTTGTCAATCCATCCGGTAACTCATCCCAATATTTTATCATACCCGAAGCAGTAGCAAACCAAACAAGATGAATCTGCTTCCTACAAAAACCACTAACTGCAGCAGCAAGTCTACATCTTAAGATGCGAAGTCACTGATATAATAAACTACCATCCAAAACAAAACAATAATGGATTGGTGAATATGGAAAAAGTGAAGCAACACTTCTCCTTTCTTTTGCTTACTTCTTATTTTCTTTCCAGCTGACATCCCATAAATTGGTCAAGCCATTTGTTGCCTTCATATCGAACAGGAAACGATCGACGAGAGGTTTTCGATATTCACAAAACTTAGGTAAACGACCATCAATGCGCATTTTTCGAACATATTCACGAAACGCAGTCTCAGGAGTTAACTGCGTGTCATGGTCGTTCAGTAGGCAGTAGCGCCTGCAAAATGAAAGTCATATCGAGAATTCACTTCAGTTAGAAAAAAAAAAATTTATACCATCCAGGATGCATCAGCCAGTTTGGCATATCATACCACAGCAGCTTTACATCACCATAATTTATTTCTTTCTTTGGTTTTATTCGTTTCTCATCACCTTTTGCTACTGCTATTCCGATACTGCAATCAAAAAGATAACATCACAGATCGTTTTAGATACTCAACTTCACATCCATATTAGCACTAGGACCAGTTTTATTAAACTGATGGCCGCGAAAAACAGCGTTCTCTCCATATAAGTTTTAAAGTAAAGCAGATTGTGCAATCGAAAATTATTTCAGATTTCTCTAACTGACATTTTAACACTATTAATCTAGAGTACTTATCAAGAAAGCCATACGTAAATAGTGATTGCTTCAAGCATTCCGAATAATACTTGTTCGATTGACGGTACACGCGCTCCTGCAGTCAATGCATTATTACTATTATCAATCATTAATTATTATTGTTACTACCAATTTATTATTATTGTTACTACCAATTTATTATTATTATTTATTATTATTATTATTATTTATTATTTATTATTTTTTGTTATT
>PQVD01003387.1:0-23556 GCA_003012265.1 Setaria equina
TTCTGCTACCAAAAACTTTAGCCAGGCTCTTTTACAAGTTAGAAAGCTATATCGAGACTAAAAATTAGCAAATTAACTTACTTCGATAGGAATCGAGGTAGATAGCAGGTCAGAAGATCAACTAACTGTGCAGCCCGACTACCCATTTCCTGTGCAAAAGGCCAAGTGTGTCTGTAGAGATGGTTAATTAGTCGTAGTTGATTCGGCCGTGATCCAAGTTGTAGGGTGGCACGTAAAATTGCATGGAGTGTCCATCGTCTTTCTTCGTTTTCACCCAAGAGAAACCTGCAAATATGGGAACAAAATTTTTTAAACAGTGAACATTACCTTTCATAAACGAATAAAAACATTAAAGCGATGGCTTACATGAGAGTTCAAATGAAGGAAATACCTCGTAATTAGTCTTCTAAACAATGTAAATGGCTTTTGCTTGCCTAGAAGTATATTAACCAGTGAACAACATAGCAGTTCATCATCCGAATCTTCAGATGTTCGGATGGCCAATAAAATGAGATTTAGGACGGAGTCACTCGCAACATCAGGCATCATACATGCCAACTCTAATAGCCATGGTAGCTGAAAACTGAGATTTCAAATTTCGCATTTTTTGTTTTAACCAATTCAATTCAGTAAGCAAACAATAGATAAGTTCACCTCATTTAAGCATATTTTTTGCCAAACGACACAACGTCTCTCAGAAACAACAGCGATCCCGTTGATGCGACCAACAATGTCGCTCAATTCAAAATATTCCAAACTTGAACGACCCTTTAAGCGTTTTTTCAAATTAGCCAATAAATCACGAATGATGTGTTCATCCCGAACTTGTCGGTNNAAATTTTGTAAAATAATTTTATACCAAACAGAAGTAATATAGATCTGCATAGGTCAAACAGGATTTTTAAATAATCAAGCCATTAGGCCAGCTGGCTATGATTTTGTTGAGACTGACACAATTCAATGTGACATATCTCTCAATTCATCAAAAATATGTAAAGACTTCATTTTAGGCCACAGTATTTACTAGAAGGAAAAGTTGGTTAAATAAACAAAAAAAAAAAAGAGAATCCGTTAGTAAAAAAGTATATAATTATAATTCACCGTATCCGAACCACATATTAGCAAAAGCAATTTCCGAGCAAGTCGTCGCATTGTTGATGGTTCCCGAGTAATATAATCACACAGAAGACTCTCCCATTTGTTACTGAACTGCAGCTCATTACCCAAAATTTTTTTGAGCTAAAAATAAGTTGTATATCTGTTAGTTAAACGAACCAAGCAAATGGTTTTAAAAAAGAATAAAGATAAGTGCTCTTAGAAACTAGTTTTCTGTTAAGTAATGAATTAATATATGCTTCACTTGCGAAAAAGATGAAGATATTTCAGAAGTTTTTTGTATCAAATTTACAGCCATTAACTAAGAAGATGAATGGGATGAAATCTCCAAAAAATGATTGACAAAACTGATTTCTGTCTTACGCTTCTCAAAATTGGAAGAAGTTCATGCTGTCCTACGTAAGATCTAACAGAAGAGAGAGAGAATTACTAAAGCGGCCATATCTGGAAAAGGTTCATCTGATTGACAGTACTATTATGCAAGAGTAATCAGAAAGTGATAGAATCTAGGTGGGTGCCAAACTTCACTACGGCTATCTTGAAAGAGTTCTACAGCACTAACATTTGGATTCCGAATGTACTGATAGAATCACAAAATAGAAATTTACCTGGTACGGTAATCGAAGGGCAACTTCGATAAGCAACGTTGTATGTATTGAGAAGACATTTTCAGGATTAACGTTCAACACACGAACGTTAAATAACGGCGCAAGGTCAGGCTGTAATTCTGGTGGTACAGAAGAAAGTTTTTGGATACTTTGCTCCCGTGATTGTGATTGCTTCACCCACTCAGTTTTCAAGGCTTGCAAAAGGACGCAGCAATAATTAACGGCTCCAACAGTCACCTGAATCGTTCTAACTTAAATTTATAAATAGAAGAGCACGGTTTTATACAAATAAATTTTTAATACCAGTGTGCTTATTCTTGGAACTTCTGAATTCGCTGATAAAAAAGAAAAACAACTTCTCCACATTTGTTTACTTTCGCTGCCTCTCTTAAATTGGTATGAGTCGGATCTTAGCTCATCATTTCCAAGACCAGTTGACTTTATTATTGAGGACATGAATAAATGATGAGCAAACCAAACAAGCAATAGAAGTTTTCCTATAAGTTTTTTTAACAGTTTAAACAGCACTTACTAAATTATATGCAATTTTCAGCGCCAAAGCAACCTGCGGCTCAGGTGTTGCAGGCACATCTTCCTGCTCTGCAGTCTCCACCTCGGTGATAACATGTATCACCGAAGTGTCAGTATCGTCTTGCTGTGGTGTTGCATCACGGCTGGATGATGAAATATCACCTGCTAGCTCCGTACCTTCTATTTGTTCCAAATCAGATTCCCCTCCTGCTTCTGCATCATCTCCATCATCAATACTACTGTCCGGTACAACTGCTGCCGCGTCATCACCACTCAGCATTGGAGTAATCTTCAAGTCCGTAAGTTTTTGAAATTACAGAACAACTGATTTATTCATATGAGGACGATGTACAAGACAAATGGAAATAACTTTCAAATTACCTCCCAAATTTTCAAGCCCACAAATTTATGATTTCCAAAAAGCACTTTATGTTACTATCAACACATGAAAACATTTCTGCCACTATCACGCTGTCATTTTATTCCAGTGTTACATAGTCTTGAATCAAAAGTAGCGTATTCCCAAAATAACAAGTCTTTTGTAAAGTTTACCAAAAAAGAAAACTAACTTCACTTTTTGGCACCACAACATGATGAAATACATTACCAGCTTCACCGATTAGCTTTTTGCAACTTTTCGATGGCCAGTTATGAGATGTACATTGAACAAGAATAACATAAATGAGACGCAGGATGACCTGGTCACGTTCTGCTTTCATTGTTCTTTCTGTGCAAACTTCATTAAAATCCAATGCAGTTATCAAGTAATCAATCTGAAACTATTACTATGAAATTGGACATTTAGAAGTAGTGATATACGTTTAATGTCTAAAATTTTAAATCTCATATATATACTTACAAGATCAGTCAGCTGATCTGGCGCATGTTGACCCATCAAAAAGAGTATGGTCTGTGCTGGTGCTAGACAACGAACGCCATCACAACTGCAATGATCGAGTCGCAGAACCAAAGCTATCAATAACTGCCCGATCCAAGCCATCTCTGTGGAAATGAGAGTACTCAATTTTTTTGAAACTTGATAGAAAAACATTTCCTGACAAAATTCAAATTAAGTGAAACAGATCACTGTAAACACGTTCAAGACATGGTGTATTTCTATAAAATAATAAGATTTAGCGCTGTTGATATTGTTACACATAACAGTGAATTTTCAAGAAAAACGTTTGCGAACTATCAAAATCACAAATAAGAAATGCTAGATGAACGACCTGAGCGAATAAGATGGATTATTATAGAATTCTGTTAGTGCTATATCTCTTAAAGCACCAAAAAAAAAAAAAAAAAAGAAAAAAAAAAAGATACACGTAGAAAACTAATACATGTATGCTCATTAGCCACTGGGCTGATCATATAAGCGAATTAATAGTTGATCCCGGATATTTAGTCAGTGATCCAGAAAGTTTTAATAATGCCAGTAGAAAAAAAATTTCCAGCTCAGGTGAACTTCATAATTTAGTTTAGTCTGAAAACTGGAAAATAGAATGAAACTTACTTCTGCTAAAATCCTGCAAATCCGACGAAGACGACTTCAACTGGATAGGAATGCCTTTCTCCTTGTTTATTTGGTTTTCTAGTTCACGAATAATCCCCGGCTTGAATCCTCCAAATGCACCTTGACCTATTACACTCACATATAGTCCTTCTGTGCGAGCTGTATGTTTATCCGTTAAGGTTGCAGGCGCAAGAGCACCGATGAACGAAAATAAATTGCTGTGATTCTGCACGTTTGCAATGCAGTAAGTTGAAATTACTGCTGACATCAAACATTTGCAACGATGAGCAATGACTATGTTCTGGAATTAGATGAAACTTTGAAATATCAAAAATTTTTTTAACCTGTACATATGTACTACGGATCACCAAATAAAAATTAAAATTAGCCAGAATTTTGTTCGCTACATTCAAAGTAACATCATAACAAAAGCTTGAAGCACTTCAAATGAGTAAAATAAAATATTGCAATACATTGAAACCAACATCGGAGAACAATATTTCCGAAATCAGCTGTGTTATTTCTCCCAAATTTTCCGTACCAACAGCAAGATACACAAAAGCAGCGATCAGGAGTTGTTCCAGTACTGCATCCGCGGCAAAACTGTTTGAAAAAACGAAATCGGCACACATTTTCAGAAAAGGAAGTACGTCTCCGAAATCTAAAAAATCATTTTCTGCTTTCTGATTCTAGTCAGATTAATTTCCAGATTTTGAATTAAATTCCTTTTTTTTGCTACATTAGCATCTTTCATTCACGCTTAACCTCCTAAAATACAACTACTTCCCCTATTACTGTTTTTCATCCAATTCAACACATCAATTTTATTGTACCATCATTAATTAACCAGCTCACTAAATCTTCAACAAATGCTCTAGAAATGGCAAATACCGCACTTATTTCATTCTGGTTCATCCTGGTTATCAATTTAGCTAAGCTTTTTGTAATATCTGACCTTATAAAACTTTCTCCCATGAAGCATTTAAATAAAAGAGTCTTACAAAAATGACACAGGTATTCTACAATAAATGTTAATGACATTGTTTTTCTGAAAACTATCAGCTTCGTATTAGTTTAAGAAATTACATTCTTTTTTGTTTTACTGAATGAGTAAAATCCTGCTGTGTTCAGTATCACATGAAACTGATATTAATTAATAACGAATACTGCAGATAACGACAGTGCTCTTAATCATATTGGCATTTCAGTCAGCTCATGATAAGCATTACTTATAAAGACAATGTTATATACTATTTATAAATTGCTTATACATTTAGAAAATAACAAACGATAGTATTTTCCTGTGAAGCATCTTAATAATTTGCAAAAAAAATTTTGTCTTTGCTAGTAATATATATAAAAAGATACTAAACTATAATTCATCGAACTAAAAAGTCTTCTGATTTGTTTTACTTGTTTCACTGCCTGTTACTCCTGTTAACTAGTATTTTCCAAGTCCGAAAACCAGAGAACCTGACTATATTAAAAAGGAACTGAGAAAAAACACTTCCCAACCTAAATTGGAATTTCGGCCAATTTTTAGCAAAAAATTAATTTGGGAAACTATGCTAACGCTTTTGGATCAGCTGGTGAAAAGATGCCACACGATGTAAAGTCATCACTTTCAACTGAACTGCAAATTCGTTGAAAAGCGATAGCTGTAAGGTTCCATTGTTTCGATGATTTATTAAGGAGGTAAATAAGGCTGCATCCTGAAATTCTCAGAAGTCAGTGAAATCCTAATTTCTAATTTTTTTTTTTAACCAAGGATACCAATTATCTCGAAATGTTCTACAGCTTCGCTGCTCTACTGTAAATCAGCTGTAGCAATTGAAAAAGTCACTAGAAGTTAATGAGCAATTTTAGACTCAAGATTACGGAAAAAAAACAGAAGAATTTAAAAATATAAAATTTTTCAAATACTTTTTGTTCGAGAAATGATGAAGCTGTGGGTGATAACTGCCTCAACAAAATCAGAGCTCGGTGGCTTACAGTGACATGCTCAAAGTCTGGAGCTGTAAATTTTAATGCAACTGGTAAAAGCCAATCCAAGCGCTAAAAAACAAGTAATAAATTATGCAATACGCTAATATATCGATATAGTACTCAGAGTATAAAACAGCTAATAAAGGAAATCCATAACTGGAGCTTCAAAAGAATCAAACTAGGAACTTCCCGACCGGTGGAAAAAGCCTTTCAACAGACACATTATGCAAATCCAGAGCTGAATATAAACTGGAACGATACCTTTTGCTTGATAAAAGAATGTAGTTTGCAGCATGTTGAAATGAAAGAGGCAACTAGCTGTTCGGGAATGGTGATGATTTGGTCAAAGCGATATGATGCTGTAGGGAAACCAAAATCTTTTTTTGTTTTCCCGAAAACCTAAAAAAAATTGGCAATAATTACCAAATAAGGAAAAAATAATATGAGAACTGAATATGAATATTCAAATGTTGCATAAATCAAAAGAACTTAATCAAAATAAATGAAGAAAACTACTTCACCTTAATCGACCAGATTTGTACAGGTGTATTGTTACAAGTAAAATTCAGCGTTACTTCATTATTGCTGCAAAAGCGAACAGAAGTAGTAAAGAAATAAGGAGAAAATTCAGCACTACTTTATTTTGGCCATCAATGTGTTGTGTATATAAGTAATAAAATAAATAGACATTTGGAATTTATAAATTGCATCCACCCCGATTACAGAGAGATTTGGCGTACAGTTGCTTGAAATCCCATGCTCATTAATGTTAATATATATCACATAGCCAATTTTGCCTGGGAAAATAAGCATTAAGTTTTCTGTTTCCTAAACCTAAAAAAAAGAAAAAACTTCTTATTCTTATTGCACATTAGCCAGTTGCCACATTTTTAAATTAGAACTAGATACACAGACTAGATATGAAGAGTATATGTGTGAAATATTCGATGTCAAAAACTACCAACACAAAAAACAAAAAACTTGAGCCAACTTATAAGTTTGGAGGCAATAACAAATGTATCAGCTCAAAAAAAAAAAAATTACCAACTAATAGACTGCTTTCGTGTTAGCCGCACATCAAACATTCGCGAAAATTTCGTTTGTAAATTGATTTTCTTGCCAAATACAGTAACACTAGTTGGGCACTTCTCCGGTGTGACTTCGATGCGTAACGCGCAGATGATGCAGTTCCAATCTAAGTTCTTCACCACAATATCAAACTCTCGTTGCTGAAATTTTGAGAACAAAAAAAATTTATATTCTCCCATTAAACAAATGTGCAGTTACCTAGATGTCTGATCTCTGTAAAAAAAGAACAGAAGTACCACAACAACACGCACAGATACAATGAATACAGATAATCCTTAAAAAAATCTGTGATTTACCCTTAATTCTAGGTCCTCGATGTTTCAGCAGCAAATCCCAGAACTTTTCAAAAATTAGTTTGCCAGTGCTTGCCTTAAACAGTTGTACAAAGCAATAAGAAGGGGAGAACGTACCTTCAGATTGACAACACTCATTCCGGAAGAAGTAATCCTCTTTGTTAGTTCAGCAGTGTCATAAACAAGCTCAAGTGCTTTACTCTGAAATTCCAGTTTCAGGATTGGGCGGCACTGTTCAAATACTGTGACCAAATCTGGATCTGAAACTTCGTCCTCCAAAATAGTGCAAGGCCTCAATTCTGTTTCCAGCATGGAACGTTCCACATCCTTCACCCAAAAATCGGGCTCCATTAACCAACAACTGAAATTCTTATTTCATTTAACTTCTGAAGCAAGAGTACAAAGTGAATACTGTACTGTTAAGAATTGTGAGAGATTGCGCTGTGCACTCTGGAAAAATTTTACAACCGGACGGCCACCTTCGAACTTTTAATGCTTAAGTGGAAACAACTATTACTGTTTCGATAGTTTTTGGAATGCTTTTCGGGCAAATGAAAACCTATATATATATATATCTATATAACCTACATATGTAGTCAAGATTTCAACATCAATAACACTGCACTTCAAGTCTCATGTATAACAGAAGTAACGACAACCTCCGAAATAGCTGCAGACTTTGATTTGATAGAACTTGTATAAGCAGCTGAGAAACGCAATCTGATCCATGCAACATGCATTGAGCTGTTACAGGATCAGTCAGGGTCTTTATCTGCATATACAAAGTATTGGCATATGGATAAAGAAAAACAGCAGTAGAGCATGATGGATGCGACAGAGCCGCAAAGACACCTGCACATTCACACCAATTCGTTAGTGGGAAATCGATAGGAAGGCCTTTGGCTTCTTCGAATTCTGAACCATTGAAATGCAATGCATACGTATTATCTGAAAGTTTATTTCGGAAAGAAATTCTAGCATAAATAAAATGACAAAAAGATAGATTAAAAACCACAGCCTAATGATCAACTTTCTTTTAATAAAGTTCATATTCTGACTAAAACAGAGCTCACTTTCCATAGAAACAAATAAAAATCGAGTCTCTGCGGAATAATGCATAGAAATGGCGCTCGATGTTGCAGGCAACTGGAGTGTCGTTGTCATGAAATAAGAGGCTCCATCTGCACGTCGAGCTTTTTCCAACTCCTCCATATAAAGGTGTCCTGCGGACGAGAGGACAATGATAAAGATTAAGCCATCGTTCCGTTTATCTGTTAAAGATTAAAGCAGTTTATACTGTTTTGAAACATCCGAATAAAAGTAATTAGGAAAAAGGATGGCAAAAAATATACTTAATCGAGTCTCGAAATAATGCAAGTTTCTTTCAGTTTCCGGTCCTCCCATACGTAATAAATCTATGAGGTTGAGTTCATAGGCAGAGGTGGATACCACTAAGAAAATCGAACTGAAGGAGCCTCACATACCAAATGCTAACTCTGTAACATCGCCCACTGGTAAAACAAATTCGAAAGTTGATGGGGCACTCGCCGAATTTAAGTCGTAAATTCGAATGAACTGCAGCGCAGCAACCGCTACCATATTCCCACTACCGTATTGCACCCACCTCACCTTGAAAATAGTCAATGTAGTATAAAACTAACGAATTAATAAGCAAGAAAATAACTGAAATTTACAAGAATTGAAGCTTTATTTTCTTATTCTTGAAAATTACTTGAGTTAGTAAACCAAGAACAGTAGCAGTAAACTATATTTTCAGACAGCATAAAACAAACAAAATAAAACCTTCTTTCTCATCAGATTTTTTGTACTCTTTTCATATCAACATAGTTGTTATTCCGCTAATCTTTTACTACAAATTCCAAAAGGAAAAAGGCAAGTGAAATTACTAGACTGGGTATATTGTAATAAGGTGGCAGTATCATCAGTTCATTTGCAGTACAACCTAAAGAAATATTGACAATAACACTTACCTTCGGAATTGCATACGATGGATATGAGTTGGCAAACTCAACACTTTGTTTTTCAGATACATCACCATCTTTATTAATCCGTAGAATAAGACACTGATTCAAGCCACAAATCGCTAGTAAATCTTTAGTACTAGCAAGAGCAACTATTTTGAATCCAACTGAGTCCAACTCGACTCGCTACAAGTACAAAACACTGAGAAACAAAAAAGAAAAGAAAAAAAGAAAAAGCATACGATACCATATTAGAAATAATTGCGCAGACACCTTGTGAAAAAAATATCCTTACTGTCACTATTGAAAATTTCATCCGTCACCTGATCAGCAGACTAATGTTAAATATAAAACAGCAAAATGTTTAACTGACTTAAAAGGAAGAGTATCAGTATCAGCCACAATCGCTATCAATTTACTATGGATTTTAAAAATACACAATAAACTCTTATCTCCATCAACTTACTATGGATTTTAAGAATACGCAATAAACTCCTATATCCTATATAAATGAAAGGCAAATATTCTGCAGGTTCAAAGTCTTATTCAGTTACATGTGGGACTGACAGGTATATCATAATCCTTCGCAGATGGACTCAACAATGACCGAACGCCAAGTAAAATAATCTTTGAGCTTTCTTGTACGGCAACTAGAAGAACCGTACCACCAGTTTCAATAGGCAATATCACATTTTCAATGTTTTTTCCTATTTCAATCCGTTTATCGAAAAGCGCTTTACAATATGAAGTTAATGGTTCCTGAAACTAATCAAACTGAAAATAAAGCAATAAATACAACAGTCTTAAATCGATTATTAATAACTCATTAAGTCGAAGAGAACTGGTCATATTTCATAGTTTAGTAAATTAAAGGGTGAAAAAACAATCTATTCCTACCAAAACATTTACCAAGAATAGACCATTTTCCAGAATTTCAATAAGGTTCTTTTAAATTTTTTCACTCGACCAGTGATACATACTATTTATCTTATTCACATCCCTCCTCAAAGGCAACCATATTTTGTATTTAGAACAAATAATCACATACCATAATAGCACGATCTGTTGAGACTATTAATCCCTGTTGCAGCTTTTCATTACTCTCCCTTAGGCGCGCTTCACGAGCCTTGGCTGATCGCAAATACACTCCATCCTTGATCGCATTTATCAATAACATAAAGCTCTCTCGGTTAATTTTCAGTGTTTCCATAAACTGACACTACAGAAAAAAAAAAAAAACAGTTAATATTTTGCAAGGACGGACATTTTGAACGAACTTGTAGATATGGTAAAACCGGAAGAAACAATGCAAAAATAAAAGGAAAGTTCTGTTAATTATATGTGGTACCAGTCGATAAACTCATTGGATTTTAAAGAATTCAAGCTAAGCACTGTCTAGAAATATTTGTACTTTTTTAACTGTATAGAATTACGTTACTACAACTCTGAAGTATTTTACTGAGCTATACAATGCTTCTTAAAAATATACATTACCAGATGATTTTCTATTTCTGCTTTATCTTCATCCATGAGTGAAAGATGGCTGAACACTCCCAATCTGCGTT
Source organism: Setaria equina (assembly GCA_003012265.1). Classification (NCBI taxonomy): domain Eukaryota; kingdom Metazoa; phylum Nematoda; class Chromadorea; order Rhabditida; family Setariidae; genus Setaria; species Setaria equina. Next base: position 10,684 of record PQVD01003387.1, read on the forward strand.
TTGACGATTTCGATCGACTGTTAGACAACGTAGTATATTTTTGATTTCCGGTACGTTGTGGTTGCGGATATGAAACAGACTTCAACGCGACGCAACCTTTCGCTCCGCAGTCGCAAAAAAATGATCCGAATTTACTGAAGTTTCGAAGAATTAAGCAAATTACTCAACTAACACTTTGGATTTAAAAATTCTCAGATATCAAAAAAAACAGGTACTACTTTTTAAAAAGCAATTATAACCAATCTCCTAAACTGCAACTCACAATCAAAATCTTTATGTTATACTAATTTACCCATAACTAGTTCTCGTCTTATATCATAACATGCTCATACACAGCGGAAAGAATTTTCAGCCCCGATGAAAATCAACAGTAAAATAAAATGGAAGGCGATACGTACATGTATAGTTCCCGAAAATTCAGTTATAAAAGTTCTAGATTTAAGGCTGAAAAAAACTTCGGTGTACCTGTATGACAGATCATGTCCTCGATGACAATTAACAGCACATACTGAACAAACACCTTCTCCCTCAACCATGCCACAGGTATAGCAATTATACCAGTGCTGCTGGATAAACTGTTTTGCTGTTGATGCGAATGTACACAACGGCAAAGTACGAATACGCGAACATGACGTTGACTTTTTCTACAATTTTTATTTGAAAATCCAATATTTACTGATCCTTATTGTACTCAACATTAAAGAATGACATAACCTACTAACATAACTGTGATAAATAACTAAAGAAACCTCAGATCTAATATGTACTCTAGTTTTAACATCGTTCATCAACTTCATAAATACCAATATATTTTATTTAATAAACGTTACTAACACATCGTAGTGCGTAATTGTAGGCTATAGGAAATTTTTGCTTCGGAGGATCAGATGGAAATCTATGCAATAGTTTCAGCGCTACTCCCTTAATATTGAAGCTACCCCAGCTTTGATCTTCCAGCTCTAACCACTTCGACCCTTTGGTTTAAAACAACACATGCCTACCTTAATAATATGCTTCGGCGTAAAAACTGTAGAAACGTCATCTGATTCATCTTTGATAACTGGAGGGCAAAGGATTCGACATAAACCATCAATATAATCTAGTATGCTACACAAAAATATAAAAGCATACAAAACTGCTGTAACCTGCGAACTTGACACATTCAACGAGCCTTTTAATAACTGAAATGAAAAAATGCAAAGTCTGCGCAAAAGAGTCATTTGGATAAAACCACTTGGCCTACACACTGTAAAATGTCTATTGGGATGCCCAACCTCATATTGCACATGTTATTGACGAATTCTCTCAAAACAGGCTACAGATTTCAGGTTGGAGTTGATAATTTAAGGAATATCAGATTTGCAAACACAATGAGTAAAAGTTAAAAGAAATATCAGGGATTCAAAACAATAAATGTCACCTCTAAACCATTTTTTCGGATCACATTAATCAATTCTCCAAATAATTTTGCACACTGCTCAATTAAGCAACAATGTATTTTCGGACCACCGATATTTAACAGCGTTAGTAAACCTTTACTGAAGATATCCAACTCTTTCAGTTGCTTGTGTTTACGATCCTCAGTTCCGCTATTTTCTCTTTCATTTTGTTTACCCTAAAAAAAAAATTAAGCACCTCCCTATTGTTTCCTACTCCTTAATTTCTTGAATTAAAGTATTATAGGAGGCTAAAATATAATTACCATTTTTCTCCAACATAAGGACGCATATGCCCACCGATCGCTTCGTTTTACTTCAACCAACGAGCTCTCGGCTGTTTGCTGATAAACTTTCACTCCAAAAAGAACATTAATCATTTGTTCTATTAATGGTCGAAGTTTTGGATCTGTGAAATTGGGTTTTCGATCATTACCACCTGCCAGATACTCAATTAAAGGTTGTAGCAAACAAAATGTTTCAAGTGGAGCCGGACTTAACTTGACCCATTGAACAAGTAAATCCTGATGTTCCTCGAGTGATGACAGAAATCGCAAGTTCAGATGTGTATCTAAAAAAGACTCACATAGGCATTAAAAAACAAAATTCAAGTTTTCACAACTTATGACTGGTAGAACTAATGTTTTCAAAAAAAGGTCTGTCTCAGAAATCGGGAACACTTGGTATAGAACAGAAAATAACCCGGAAAACAGTATTTCAGAAACATTTTCTTCCTTTCTTTCAATACTGTTTGCAAATAACATACTTTTCAAACAACATATAGCCGAAAGGAAGTTGACAAATGGTATTGAACGTTTTATGAGTAAGCTATCGGCAGCAAGATAATCTAGAACAGACGAGAAGATATCCTCTGGTAGCGTGTCCCATGGCAAATTGGTGGTACTTTGCACTGAGACCAAGTGTATAAGGACAGCACAAAAAACTGATTGGCCATTTCTGAGAAGTAAAACATGACGTGAATAATGATTAAAACAATCTTTTTTTTTGGATTCATGATTTAATAAGATAGTGAGAGAAGATGAAGATATACTGGTTTTAAGTAGATAAATTCCTAAAATCTATTATGTCCTGAAGTCATATACAACTTTAAAGAAACCAATTCTCAAACTTTAAAATTAGAAAGCAGAAAGCATACAGCAAATTAGTTTCCGAAGAAATCTGTTGAGTTAACACTCCATCCAGTAAGGTAGAAACAATATGAGTAAGATGGCGACTCATTACCAGAGCCCCGTTCAGTTTTGATATCACGGACTGGCTTAGTTCACGAGTTGCAGCACCAGTGAGATCAGAACTATGGATTACAATCAACCAATCAAGAAGTGCTTCATCTTGACATTGCATGCTGCTTCTAAAGTTTCTTTGGATTCAGTATTTGAATAATCCTTGAATAAAATTCCCATTTTCTGCACTGGGAAACTGTCTATTTCTGCATTTCAACCTATTTGCATTACTTATTAGTCCTTAAGTTTTATTAACCTCAGGAGTACAGCCCCTTCAGCATATGCTTTTTAAATCACTTTCACACTTTCAACTTTCAAACATTATTAATACTATTCCGGAATATTTCGAAAATGAGTAAGTAAATACATAAATGAAACAAATTGATTAAACGAATAACTCTAATAATAAGGCAAATTAAATTAATTTATAAAGCGAAAAATAAAAGAACCGATATTCTTGACATGGCATAATCTTCATTTCAAAGAATAAAGAAATTTCATTAGAGTAATAGATGAAAACCAGAAAGAACCTACCTTGATAGTAACTGATTAAGTACAAACCGAGTTGTACTGTCGCAAAGAGAACAGAATGCAGCAAACATCTATAAATGAATAAAAAATGAGAATGGTTATAACAAATCATCATTTGCTAAAACAAATTGAGACCGTCATTAATTAACATTTTTCAAAGTTGAATAATTTGCATGCCGAACAATTACCGATACTTCTACAAACAGTCTCACCTACTGCATCATTCTCATATTTGTATTTTTTCCTAAATTAAAATTCAGCATTTTGATCACTCTCGTTTAGTTCAAACTGCTGAAACTAAATAAACGTAGAAATGCATCATAAATGCAAAAAACTGATATCAATACTTCTAAAAAGGAAGAAGGGAGATTCAATTTTTGACATTGGCAGCAATTACTGAAGCACCTTTCCTTGCAACTTAAAAATTAGAGAAAGAACTAGCCTAATTCTATAGACACAAATTAATACAAATATATCCAGCTTTTCATCTGTTTCGAAAAAGCAAACAACATGGCAATTTTTACCTGTTTTTTAACATCTTGCGCTTGCGTAACAACTGAATAAGGTGACTGAAATGTATCACTTATTACGTCGAGCACAGCTGATGTGTAAGAAAACCTCAATTCCGGTACCATAAGCCCAGCCCAAGACCGAACCAATTTTAACAAGTCATCATTTAAAATAGAATGCAGTTCACCACGTGCATGTGGCACTGTACTATTTAACAATTCACTTTTTGCAAGCGACAGTGACACTGCACATGCTCCCAAAGAAAGTGTGATTTTACTACGTTCACACATTGCATTCCTGAAACACACAGTAATTAATACTAATAATATTTAATGGTTCAGTGCAATAGATGCAACTAAGCTGCCTGAAAATTTAACAGCAAACTATAAAATATTTCAACGGCAACGAACCATTTCAGTTTGGCAACAAGAAAAGGCTTTTCCAGGTTTCATCTTAGTGCTGAATAAGGGACCAAGTAAAATACAAACAATACACTGCATTTTTTACACATTTCAACAAAATTTGAATATATTTCAACATAATAATGAACTTACGTTGCATTTTTATACATCCCAGAAACGAATCCAGTCAACCCGGTGAGGTCTTCTGCTGAACAATGATATTTTCTTAGTTGGTTGTAAAGTAGAAGTAAAGAATCGTAATATATCAGCGGCAGATTCACGAGGTCAATGAGAGACTATAAAAAGGAATAAACTCTAAAAAAAAAATTTTCTGTGCGTCCATTATAAACTCTGATCCTACTGAGAGAATTGGCATTTGAATATGAAAATCTGAAGTCTGAAAAGTCTTAACTTGAAAATCTAGATACGACCAATTTTTCACAGTGTTCAGAAAGCAAAATGAATGTTCTAAAAGAGACAAAACAAAACCAAAAACAAGCTTACGCAATCGTCCAAAATCGGTAAACCAACAGCAACAAGAGTTTCAGTTTTGAGCATATCAGTTATGTTTAAAATTACGGATTCACCATTAAATTTCTAGTATATAAAAAAGATTAATCATCGGGACAATATAAATTAAAAGTCCTTTAGAACTCAACAAAAACGATCTTTGCAAAAATAGAATAATTTCATAAAGCACTGTTAATCTTGCTTTTGTCTGATATCCTACTGATTATTTTAGCCCTCGAGGAAAATATGGACTTCATCCGAAATTTCTTTAATCTACAGTGAAATATACCTTTAAGTAAGCTGCGTAAATACTGTCTAGCAAAAAAGGTCGAATACGTACAAAATGACACCGCTCGGGAGGGAGAATGGCAATAAAACTCATAACTTTCACCAGGAACGACACTGTGGGCTAAAAAGTATTGATTAAAAATAATAAGCGAGTTTATAAAGGTCTACAAAACCTACAGAAGATGTCACATTAAAGTGAAAGACACTAGTGAATGATTCAAGGGAAAATCTTTTGAATCGACATGAGTTCCAACGTCTAAAAAGACTACAGTATTAGGAACAAACGTTACAAGAAGTTCAAAATTAAAATTTTTTTTTTTTTTTGCAATCTTACTGGCAAAATAATATGTGCAGGAAGATGCTCCTCATTCCATTGCATATCATGCAACCAGTTTATATAAAGATCATGCAATTCATCCCAGTGGTTGAAATCAAGCATAGAACGAGTTAACAAGGTACCTTCCCATTTTGGCGTCTTGCTTAGATCTGGAAGACTACTTCATATTTAATATCAACTTGATAAATCTATGAAGTCATATACTTTAAAGCCTTTTAGATATTGGGCAGTAAGTGCCAATTTATACAATCACCTTATTTTAAATCATGGCACAGTTACTAAAAGGTGAAACACATCTTACCGAAAAAATCGCAACAACATTTTTGAAACTTTTCCATTACTTCCTGTCTATTGCCATATGACTGACCTCCAGTTAACAATAGATGAAAAGCCTCTAATGCATAGCGTACCTTTTGGCGTTTTAAACCACTGCAATAATAAAAGAATACAAATCATTAACACTTGAGAATTAAAATAATAGCACCGGAAAGTCTTTAATAAGAAAGATGGAAGTCGAGGTTTTCAATTCCAGTATGTTATAGAGATCAAATACAATTTGAAATCAATATATTGAATAGAATGTTCATTATAATTGCTATTATACTACACATTGGGTCTATATAAGTCAGTAAAGCAGCTTCCAAAACCCCCTTTTACTCCTAGACACAGTTTGAATTTCACCTAAAAAAAAGTGGAACTAAAACCTTTTCAAGGCATTATATAATATCTGCACTGCGTAGTCGGCTGCCTTTCTTAAATCTTCGCTTTCCAACAGCTCAGAAATACATTCAAGAAGCCAGAGAGTGGAATGCTGAGGAGTACCACTCTCTGCTTCAGCATCTACGGAACGCAGAACATGATAAATAATTTGTGCTGCATTTTTACGTCCTAATACACAAACAGCGACAATTTTCAAGCAAAATGGATCAGACGTAATAATTTCTGATTCATCATCTTTCGGAAAATATAGCATACTGTTCACCAATTGTGTCTGAAGAGAAGAAAGTAAAATTAATTTAAAAAAATTTTAGTCATACAACATCTGAATGGTCTTATTACTTGTGGCGACAAAAAGTGCAGTACTTTTTTAATTGCTAATGTCATAAATGCCTACCGTAGCATTTTCATCCAGGTAATCCTTATCCAAGGCATGTTCCACAAGCAGGATTAATAAAGAATGCGTATCTTCCATTGCACAGTAGCCATGTTCACCACCTGATGCCGCACACAAATCTCGGTAATAAATAAAAGTTGAAGATGTCCAAATGTTTGAAGTGTCGCCCATAAATAGCAACATCGATAGGCTTCTTTCACATAGGCTTAGTAGCTAAAACTTGAAAAAAAAAACTGGTGTTTTTTACTTCACTATATTCATAATCGTTATTCAGTAGTGTTCCAGAAATTCTTTACTTTTACCGTTGAAGAGGATATAGTAAAAAGAGAAGCTTTTTGTAAATTCACTGCATCCTCTTGCTGATCCATTAGAGCAGGAACAGCTCTCAGAATATTTTCTAACCAATCACCAACACCCGCTGCAGGATCATCTGTAATTTTAATTTTGTAAAAGTTTTGCTCACAGTTATGGCAAAAAATTATTAGATAACCTGATCATTAGAAGTAAACACAACCATCTAATCAGAAAAAAAGAAAATTAACTTCCAGTATAGAATGTCAAATCCTTACCAGCTGAATCTGTGGAGGCTGATTTCTTGACTGAGGTAGCATCACCCAGCCTTAGTGCATGCTGTAATGCTTCCTTGGCAACACCCCAAAGCGCCTCATACAGGGCGGGCGGTACAGACGTCAAAAATGATAATGCAGTAGGAATTATATTGAGGAATCGATTGGCAAATACATAAGCAATATCCACTTTACGGCCCTTCAGCAACTGCAAAAAAAAAAAAAAAAAAAAAAGCAAAAAAACAAAAAAGAGAAAAACAGTAGAATAGTAAGTTAAACCCATGAACTACTTTATCTTCCCACAATGGCACAGGGATAACATGGAAAATATGCGTAATTAGGCTCACTGTTTAGGAAAAGTAAAGATTTTGAGCAAAATTTTCAAAGAATCAAGTATACTAGAAGATACAACATGCCAGGAAAGGATACTTCTGTCTTCTGGGAATTGGAAACAAATTTAAAATACATATTTAATTCGCAAATAAAAAGTATTTTTCGCTTTATTCATATGTAATAAATATAATTTATATATCTAATCAGAATTAGAAGTGTCCTTTAATACTGTTAAGTCATGCAGAAACAGATGTAACGGGTATTATGCCGATGATTGTAGATTGCTGTGATCATTTATTACAGAAACGATAATTATTACTTAAAAGACTTTTTCTCTAAAATATATTTCCAGTAAATACTCACCTCATTAATACAATACACAAGAACTTCAATGGAATCCAGTATATGGCTTTTGGCGCAGAGTGCTCCTACCGCCAATTCAGTGACACGCCTATGTATACTAAATACTGCAGCACAACATGCACTTTGTGCATCTGTTTGCATTTCCTCAATAGTACAATTACACGCTAATGAACTGATCATTAAAACTAGCGCATTTGAGGTACCACTGATATATTCAACCACGGTTTCAGTTGCCATACCAAAATCAAGGCATAACAATTTTTCGACACCGGTAATACCATTTTGAAGCACCGACACATCACTAAAGTTTACTTACATTACGGTTTGCATAAAAAGCAGAATCTGATTGGATAGATATATATTGACGAGGCATGCGCTGCAAGAAGTGCAAGGAAATTAATAAAGCACCGCTGCATGTTGGGTTATCAAAGATATACACTCTGGACCGACACAACAGGTATACAATAGGTATAGAACCAATCAGAAATGAGGAATAGTTTTACACCACTAGTAGGGCAAATGTTCATCAGCTATATATTTACCTGCTCCTAAGACTCGAAAATTAAAATCAGTGAGATCAAAATGTTACCAACCTGTGATCAATTTTGGCAAACACAGGAAATGAGTGATGCGTAACGGCTTTTTGAAATGGACCAAGCAATTTTGCAGGTATTAATGCAAAAATCAGTTTTTCGATAGAAAAAGAAGAAAATAATAATGACCCGTTTATTGCTAATACTTCTTTCTGAAATTTATTAAATTTTTCATCGTAATCAATTGAACAGTAGAAATTGATGTAAAAAAAAAAGCTCTCGCACAGTCTTACTGGACATTCTGCTCATGAAAATCACCATGTAATTTTAAGTTTCATGAATGAACCATGCTTTCAGATAATATAAAGAAGTGATATGAATTCACACAACACAGAATAGAAACGATAAAGGGACTTTACAAAAAGATAACTTTACTTATCCGCAATACTGCGTAAGCCTCTAGAAAATCCTATCTGAGAAAACCAATATTCATATGGCAAACCACTCAATTCTGAACATCACAGGTTTGTTTCATCACAGAATCTGCTGCGCTTTCTATATTAAATAATGCGCGACTTTTTGAAATTTGCATCAGAAGTGAAAACTTACAGAAGAAATGTTTAGCTGTGTAGAAGGTTGAGTAACTTGAACTGTACCATGCTCCTTTTGATTACAATCTTGTGCGCACAGGTAACTATAATACTCACTGGGTAACGCTGTTCCAGCCAACAAACAACATATAATATCCACTAAATAAATTATATCGATATGCCCTTCATTCAGGTGCTTTGTAAATTGCTTGATCAACACACGATATGCTTGACTGGCAAATAATACATCGTTACTGCACACTGAAAATAATGTAATATTTCGTCGGGAATGTGTAAACTTCTGATTAATTTTTCTAACATACTTAGCAAAGATTTGTCCACTCAACATTTACAAGAAATACTTACATTTATTCAGATTTGTACCGATAACGTGAAATGATAAGATAATTTCGTCCGGTGGCATTGATGAGTCACAGCTGACGATATATCTCAGAAGACTGCTTAAATGCTCTGCTTTTTGATCCACACTGCTCGAAAGACTCCAAATCATTTTTATATAATTACCATCTCTCGGCATCCGAGTCAAAAAACCTGAAAATTGTAAAAAGATAAACTGTGTTTAGACGTTAACGAATGGAAGGAAGAAATGGCTGGAATGAACACTACAACATGCTTACGTGATAACTTCAAAAAAAAAAAAAAAACGATAAATTTCAAAGTTTTCGTTCTGCGAAAACAACTAATATGGCAGCTAACGTAATCACTGAACTAAAATTTCCACATTTCTCCGAAATTTCGAGACAGTATCAAAAGCTCACACAAACTGGGTGGATCAATTAATTGTCGATAGATAATAAAAACTTAGTATGCACAATCAGCTCTTCAAATCGACATTCGATTCCTCGACCTCACGTTTACCGTGTAACCGGCAACATAACTATAATTGATATTGATCGTTTGCAACATAATTCATAGCCAAGTAGTGTAACAACATAGTTTTGCGGTATCATTCGGTGATAAAAGTACTGAGGATAACTAACGCCTAACTGAAGCTACGCGATCTTTACTATGAGCTTATTTACTATTATCAATCACTCTGGCCAAACGGGCCTACAGAACCTATGTATAAAACAGTAATAATACTATTTGCTCTTTAATACATTCAATTGCCCACTTCTAATCAACATGCATCCTCACGACTGACCGGTAAGGGTATCAGTAAACGCCGATAAGTACAACACAACATTACTAAGTACTAAGGAATATCAGTAATCAACAGTTTTGAATACCGTTGAGTGTCAACAAATACCAGTATTATAAACTGATTACAAATTAGTCACAGCTAGTATATGAGTAACAATGGCAAGTACTGATGAGCATCAACGAATATTAATGAATGTAAATGGATTATCAACAAACATCAGTTTTGAGTATCAGTAAATAAATGAGTAATAACATAAATGATTAAATGACTGCTGATTTATAACCAATAAATGCCAGTGAATCACGTACATGTAGAAGGTATCAATAAATAATATTGCTAAAAATTTGCCTCAACAGCATCATATGATACCAATTGCTGTCAATGTCTACTCCTAAATATGTTCCACTAGTACTTTTAGCAAATTCACTTAAGAGGAAAATAATGATCACTATAGGATCGTCTCCATCCCAATGTAAAGCACCATCATTCCATCCATGTAATTCGAGAATGACAACAGGATCAGAGTTTTCTTAGTGAAGAGACGACAGTGCTACATAAAACGGCCAGGGACGCCATGCAATCGTACTGGTACCTCTGAGAAATGCTTCTGTCGATGCCAGCTGGTTGGAAGTTACTTGGTTCTGTCGGCGCTTGCAAAGGCTGTACCCTTGGCCATAAGGTCTCCTTACTTTGGAGAGCCTTTCTAGAAATATTCCCTTGCCGTTCTTCGCATCTTCACGGTCAAATCATAAGAGGCTACTATTTACTGATGAAATCGTACAGAAATCCCATTTGAAATGAAGATCATAGAAGTTGGTTCTTTAAAATTTGTTTAACAAATTTCAGAGGGAAGCACATCTTTATAATAACATTGCATAGTTACTCTCTCATTCCATCTTACAAATTAAAATTTCTTCTTCTAAGGTAGAAACAAGTTTTCACTTTTGTTTTTTTGGAATTTTTTTGCTTGGAAATCCCTATTTTCGCGAAACAATTAATGGAACATGTAGTCGAGAGGTACATTCCATTTGAACGCATATCCATATCTCTGACAAACGACCGCTTGGGACGATTAAATTCTTGTATTTTGAGCCTATTATTTGGAAGAAATGTTGTATTACTCGTTCCGATGTCTAGTGAAACGAATCAAGTATATATGTTCAAATTGTACTCTCTTCATTTGTTCTATCTTTATGCTTGCCACTCTCTTCATTGGAATATTATTGTTATCGATGGACAACGTTTTAATGGTTTGTATTCTTGTTTAAACAATTGTTATAGGACTTAAATTCTTCCTAATTACATCATTTTCTTAGTTTCTGCTTGCAGCTGATTGATTTACTTGATTGAAATCCTGCGAGGCATTAGTGTCACTAATTTCTACAACTGTGTTCATTTTATGTAAATTGAGTATTTTTGTTTTCTAATTTTTGTACAGTAGTTACAAGAACTCTTCGTCCCTAAAAAATGTAGTGAATTCTCCAGTAGTTCTTCAGCAGGTTAATGCATTTAGTGGATGTAAAAGAATAACTGGCTTTAAGCACCGCTGAACTTGGCTATCAGTTCAAATAAATTGATAGTCGGCACAATACCTAGCATTAATACTGTTGGTAAAGTGTTATGATAGGAATGCTTATCAGCAAGCTAACCACCATGAAGAAGATTTCCCATTTTACCTAGTTTTATTTTTCAAATCTTACTCTGCATGACATCATTTTGCATAATAGTGCTTATATCTTCTCATTTGTTTATGTAATCAAAGGAATAGAATTCTAATAATCGCCAAAAAAAACGTAATGCAGTCATTTAATCAGATGAAGGGGTTTAGAATATTAACCTGAATAAAAAATAATTGGATGATAAGTAGAGTTCTGACTTTTGAATGGACCTAATTCTTTTACAAAACTATGACTTCTCTAAACATGTTAAATTTATATAGAATTTTATCATGGACCTGTCGTCCATGCGGTAGTAGTTTTTCCCTACGGCTGATACCAATTTACAGTTGGGGTCATCCTTCTTGCCGTATTCATAGGCAAAATGTTTTTACGCAAAAAAGTCATGAAAATTGAACGTATTACTTAATTGAAGCCATGTATTGCAAAAATGAAGGAATTGATTTTTTGGTCATATCTGTTTGTAGTAGTTTCAGAATGAAAATAAGTTATATTATGAAACCATTAGAAAATATGGATATATAATATCAGCTAAAGAAAAAGGTAAGTCGTTTTTTGTTTTCATTGTCTTCTAATACTTTTGTACTGTTTTGGATATAACATAATTTTTACAACATAATTTGGATATTGTAATGTTTCTTATATATTTCTGCAAGTTGTATCCAAAACTGTGAAGAAAAATTATGAAGGAGCTGGCTTAGCATGGTAATTAACAAGTGATGCAGATCTCGAAAGACAAGAATGTATGATATCAGAAACAGATAATATTGAATACCCTTATTGTCGTGAGAAAATGCGATGGATGGAGGAAGGATGGCAAACACACGAGTGTTATTCATTTCATGGCGTAAATGGAACATTCTGCTCGTTTAGAATCTACCTCTCCGAGGTGGAGAAGTATTGCCCAGTTTTACCGTGGCGAAAGGCCGGAAGATATGATAATTCAATCTTACCTGGAAATAAGATAGCATCGGTACTTTTCTTTTGCAATTATATCTTCTCTTTTCTTGGCAACTGTTTTCCTTTTTTTTTTTTCTAGATTAAGGAATTCGAAATTCATTCTTCTCTTGAATAGGAGACTTGATCTGTTATTAAACATGCTGTGTTTCTACAGTAATATTATTGCAATAAAAGTATCTCCGATACTTCCAGCAGTTCTTTCAGTTCAACTGCTGTTTAATCTGTAAATGGTTTAGTTCGTCTTATAGCTAGTATACATTCTCTAGCAAGAAAAATATCTCTTTATGATATGGCGATACTTCGTTATCTCTTACGTGCA
>PQVD01003389.1:2283-13141 GCA_003012265.1 Setaria equina
AAAAAAAAAGGAATTGAAAATCTATAAAGTCGTGTAAGCCTTCTTTCTTTCTGGAAAACGATGAGTCCCAAATCTGTTAGGTTTGGCAAAGTCTTCAGAAAGTAACTTGTTTGCAAACCATTCCAAATAGGGCTAAAATTCTAGCTCATTAATAGCCTAATTAGTGCATTTATTAACTAGCTAAAAAAGAAACTACTGAACAACTACTTGAAATACTGGTTTTTATTGAATATTGCAAATACAGAATAATACTGGTCACTTATGCAAATCCTAACTTTAAGCATTACTGTACATTGATCAGAGTTATTGAAAATCTAGCTTTTATTTTCACATGCCCTATACTGTTGTGAGAATTTTCAATTTAATAGACACATAAATTTTTAGATTTCCTATTATGCACCTATATTAATGAGTCATAAAAAACAGCCAAAACTATATCAAATGTTGAGAGCTACATTTTCATTTTTCATATAGTTTGGACCTATTTCAAACTTTATATTTCATCAGGATCACTTCTCTCATTGATTATCTATAGTTCGAACTATAAAATTAAAAAAGACCACAATTGTTTGGAACTAATTTTGGATTTTATACCAAAACAGAAATGAATATGTACATCAAAAGGATAAATTGATATTCTATTAGGTTCTCTCAATAGCTAGACAAATGAAATTAAACTGAACTATTGCTGATATTATAAAATGCAGATGACAAGGATGAAGAAATCATTGAGGCTAAATTAGAAAAAATTTCGCAACAAATTTCCGTATTTGCTTCAAGACAACGCTTATTCATAAAATATTGTCGCCATATTCTTCAAGAAAACTTTTAATAGACTCCATTTTTCTGTTATTTAATAAAGAACTTGATATAATTCCAGAAGATTCTTATCAAAAGTACAATACTTCTATTGTTTTCAGTAATTGAAATGCTTCCCTATCAGTTTATTTCCTTTTGCTTCAAATAATAAATAGCATAAAACTTGAAAGCATTGCATGTTTCACTGAAGCCAGACATTCTTCTTACTAATTACACTCAAAAGGTAAAACTGAAGTGTAATCATATTCTTCTTACAAATAAAGTAGCTCTTTCCTGTTTTATAATTTATTTATTATTAATAATTTATTTTTATTATTATTGTCATTATTTTTTTATTATCATTATTAATTAATTAGTATTATTAATTATTATTATTGATTTATTGATTAAAAATTAATAATTTTTTTAGCAGCTATTACTTCAAACAATTTTACGATCATATGTGAATTTTAGTAAGCTAATTTTTTTTGTTTATCATTTTAAGTTTAAATTTTAATTTCTTTTATTCAAAATTTATGAATAAGCTAATGGATTTGAATATACACAAGAATAATATTGATAACGTATAGTGTTTGCTTATTTATTTGTTATCTCTCCCTTTTTTTTGGCCATTTGCTTTTCAGTAAAGCTCTTTAAAAGAGGAAGTTTAGACGGAAGCACATTTTAGCGTATTATATATTGGCCAAATCTGTGATGATGTCCTTCTGCTATCTTAATACATTAGAATCAACTGGTTTTCTCTTTTTGCCGTTTATTTTTTGCTTTTCGTTTTTTCTTTTTTTTTTTTATTACATTTCATTTAGATTGTTTACTGCAAAATAATAGTTTTAAAGATATTACTATTAGCTGGAAAATAAAAAAAAAAACATAACATTAAATGAAAAACAAAGGTGAATGAAGCACACCTTAATTATTCTCATACTGATCAATTTTTGCTTAGGAAAATAAAAAAATCGCTATTTTAAGTAAATTTCAAATCAATAGCATAGTTAGTTTTTTTTTTTTTTTTTTCTTTTTTGTTCCAAATAAAATGAATAAAATAGCTAAAAAGTTTTTTCAGAAAAAGAATGGAAAAAGTGAACGCAAAAAAATGACAAGTGAAAAAAATAAAAAACAATTCATTTTGATATTTTTCTCAGCTTTCCGCCTTCCTTCTCATTTCATTTTCCTTTCTTTCGCCCTTTTTCTGATATATATTTGTGATGATGAATGGAGCTTTTATCAGATTTTCCTTTTTCACTGTATACAAATTGTTAACATTTTCGTCCCGACTGACCGAACATTTCTAGTTCATTCTTGCTAATATGCAAATGCAAAGATGAGAGTAGTTAGTCTAAGCGTGGAAAACTGAGACTAGAAATGCCTTGTGGCAATATAAGACTGCTTATGAATATAGTCAATCACTGATGAATATGTTTATTATACAAATGTACCTTCACACAACACAAATCTTTCCAAGGCATATTTAGCATAGATCTTAAAATTTGAGGATAGAAATCAATGACTTCAGAACTATTTTGCGTTCGTATCTGACAACATTTCTAGTGCTCACTAGAGAAGCGAATTAAATGTCTGCAGGTGGTTAGCGCAACAGCCAGAAGAATAAGAGGAGGGAAAGCAAAAATCTATACGACTCTATTTGTGGCCTAGGCCTATTTCAAGCATCCCATTTTCTTCTACTGACTTCTTCATAGCAAAGCATATTACATTATTTACGCTCTTTAATGCAATTCTTCTATTATATCAGTATGTTTATTATCATTATCATCAACAATGACAATATAAATCATTATCATTATTATCATCAACAATGGCAATGTAAATGATTATCATTACAACAAAAATAATTTTAAATGATCCATCCATTCACTAATTGAATAATGCATTATAAGGCACCAAAAATACTTTTCCTGCTTTCCAGGTTCGATTATCTTTTTCAATGCCGGAGCATATTAGTGATAACATAAACAAAATAGTTAGTTCATCGGCATCGTCGACAACTAGCTTCGAATTACAATTTAGCATTAGGTATTTTGATTTATTTTCATTCATTTTCTCTTCCTTTTGTTTATGATTTCGCAGTTCTCTATTCACATTTTACAGTAGCATTTTTTTTTTGTAATTTGATTAATTTAGTTTCGAATTTGAAATCAAAAATTTACAATTTTTAAATTTATAATTCCTTCAGCTTTACAAGTGATGATTTTTCAAAATTTACAATTCAAAATAATGCTGAATATTTATTAGTCATATGGGAAAAATAAAACTTATAGAATTCTTTAACTTTTAGAGAAATAACCAACAAAAACATTGGACTTACCTCAGATATGTATTTTTCAGTACTATTAGGGACAATACTTTTTTTTTCGTTCATTTTGATTTTGTTATTTTCCAAAATCATATGAAAAGCCGAAGCTTATAAATAACTTTTCATCTCATAACGAAGCTTTTTTCACTTCCAAAATGAATTTTTAAAAATAAATTTTAAAAACAAAAAGGTTTTTTTTTGTTTTCTTCAATGACTCAGTCTTCAATTAATTACGCCATCATAGTCCAACCTATATTATTGTGAGAAAATAGTCACTGCGCTCTTATTTCTTATCCATAAAATTTGATGATTTCAAATTTCCTCTGACTTTTGGAAATAGCTTCCTTTCGTAAGGCTGAATGCAAAAAGTTTTTTGGCAATAAAGAAGTTTTGGCGGAAAAAGTGGCTATTTCGATGATTTTCATATAATTCACATCCGAAAGCAAATAGTACTGGTAAAACTAAATCTGTCCAGACAGCATGAAACATACGCTACTTTATCTGTTCACTTCTACAGTACAATATGATTGAGAGATTTAACCCTGAAAAATTTTTAATTTTAGATACAAACTTCCTTGCCATTTCAATCTTCTCCCGTTAGGAATATTTAAAATTGCTTAAGCTGTGTTTGAAGTACCTCACTCTCTTCATTTAATTAAACCTTTGTAGGAGCATATCTGTCTGATTTATTCAAAAAAAAAAAAAAAAAACTTGAAGCGAAATTTTATTAAAGCTGAAAAAGCTTACAGCTAAATTCTTTTTGGTTATTGAAATGTGTTTTGATTACTGAAATGAACCATTTCAATACAAGACATATCTTAGATTTTAAATTTAATAACTTCCTCCATCTGTCACGAGTGGTTCACCTTCATCCTTCACACTTTTCTTTCCTGGTCAAAATTCGTTAGTGATTCCATATCATCGTTAAACACTGCTTCAATTTAAAATTTCATAAATTATCTCTTCTAGCATCTGATAACAATAAACGATCAAAATGCAATTATTTAAATGATAATAAATTGATTATTTAAAGAGAAAAAAATTCCAAATTTTTCCAAATCTAAAATTATCTTTAAATGAAATGAAGGAAAAAAAAAAGGAATATTTTTAATGCATAATGTGCTCAGTATGCTTTTTCCTTGTACGGAAATATAATTTGAAATTTGATGTAATTAATAAAATTATTAAATGATGAATAAGATTAAAATGAAAAGAGAAGGAAAATTGAAGAAAAATAAGCGAGATGTTGATTTGGAAAAAAAAAATTGTTTTTTTCTTCAAATAAAGTCTTTTTAGTTGATCACACAAATTGCTGCAAATATTATAGTGGGAAGGAATAACAATAATTTAATTTGTGGAGTCAGAGAATTTAATTTTCAGGAAATACGATACCGGTGAGCCAATAACATTCAAAGTGGATGGTGGACGATTTGAGAAAACGCAAGAAAGAGACGTAAAATCTGACGTACTTGTGAGAACGTACAAATTTCGTTCAGAAACTATTTATAAAATCACTTTAACAACTAAGCCAACCACTGAATTTCAGTAAATATTCCCTTATCGTTTTTTAATTCTTTTCCATTTCATATAGTTTTCTATTCAAGAAATGAAACCTGTTTTGCAATACAATAAATTCAATAATTCATTCTTTCTTTTTTTTAAATAGTTATTAAGATGGTATTGTGATTTTTTAATTGGAAATTTCAATATTTTCATTGTTTTTTCTTTCCTTTGGCTAATAGTTACGATTTTTAAACTTTAACTCAATTTAGGAACAAAATTTAAATTTTTTAAAGGTTATTTTTTTAATTGGCATGAAATGTAAAAGCAGTTCATACGAAAAAGAAAAATAAATTTGAAATACGTAGGGAATAAATGATAAGATGAGATAAATAATTAATTATAAGGTGCAACTTTAACTGAGATCAGACAGTCTGCAAATTTGGAAAGTACTTAATCAAAGCAACAACAAATCATATTCAAGGTAGAAGTTTGAAGTTACTTTTAAGGATGAAACACTTTTCATCATGCCCCATTACACTGTCTATACTTTTTGCTTTGTTTAAATAATTCCATTCAAGAATAAAATCAATCGTTTTTGATCACAGTCAGTACATACATTGTCTTTAATGACATCTCGGTGCTAATTTGATGAATTTATGTTTCCAGTGTATTGCACATATCAGGAAGCGATTTAGAATTACGGCCGGAAAGCATCGGTGGTGGCATTTACAGCACGGAATGGAATACAACCGGCAATGATGTGACCCTAAATAGGAAACGGGACTATATTAATATTTGTTTACAGGTTCGTTTCTATTTTTTAAAAACTTTTTCCTAATGGAAAAGAGAAGAAAAAATGAAAGAATGAATTTTAAGTGATATCAATTTCAGCAATGTTTTTATTAGTCCTCCACACCAAAATCCGACCAATCACTCTTATGAGTTGGAATAAAAAATTTCTATTTTACAAATATCATAATCATTTTTTGTGTATTTTCATTCCGATCTTATTTATTATGTTCTCAATCTGATAAGCATTATCATGCTGATAATGATAACCCTTCACTGGTCATCATTGTTCATTCATTTATTTCATCCAAATATTACTGCAATAACTCTTCCCAACTTTTAACTTTTCAATTTTACTTTTTGAAATTATAATCGAGTTTTTAGAAAACTGCTAGCCCATTAATTATGCTATACCAAAAATGAATATAATTGATAATTTTAGGGTCCCGGGAGGATACTACAACGAAAACTGCAAGCTAAATTTTACCGAAATGATAATAGTCATGCAGACTACGGTGATAAATTGGAAGCACTGATATGGAAGTGTGCCGTGGACAGTGCGGGAAATATAGCCGTCGTCGATGAAACTGTGAAATAATTTCATTGATATGCATATTTTTGTTGCAACGATCTCTAGACTGTGGTGGATGGCATCATTTTTTGTTTCAAGAAATTTCAAAGAAAAAAAACCATAAGTTTATTTTAAAAACGTTAATTTGAATTTCCAGACTTCAAGTGTAATAGTGAGTTTAGTCTGTGGCACAGTTTTGAACATCAGAATCCTCTTTCTTCTTGCACTTACTACATTCAGATATCTATCTGAACATTAAATCAACAAAAGGATCTGTAAAAATAAATTTTCTTTTCGAATTCCAAATTACCACTTCATTGAAATACAACATTTATCGAGAAGTCTGTTATTTTAAAAATAAAAATTATTGGGAAAATTGAAAACCGAAATAACTGCCTAAATTAATATTCCGATTAATGCAATCTGAAGAACAGTTTAATAAAACATTGTAAAACAATGAATCGTAATCAGATTCATTGAGAATCAGAAAATTTAAATGCGAAAAATACTGAAAGTTGCTAAGGAACGTGTCGTATTAATAGACAGATAATATTTAACTAACTAGTTAAATGTTCCAAAATTTTACTGGAATTTAAAAAAAACTTTTTTAAATGGTAATCGAAAAATTTTGATCAACCAAAATTTGATATTTCAAATGTGTGCTGCTATAAAACAAAATTTCCGTACTGAGGAGAGTATCAAGTTAACAATTGAATAAAAATGTGCTATAAGATACCAATCCTTTCAACATACTTTCCATAAAGCGATAAACTGTAGAAATTTTAATTTTAATAGCACATTAAGAAGTGTTTCTGCTTGCACTCGTGAAAATCAACAATTAACTAATTAATTAACATTCGGGTGAATTAAATGAATAATTGGATGGCTAACAATAAGAGAATTTTCTAGAACTCCACAGAAATTAATATTCAGTATTACAATTCAAAATAGTTAAATAACGAAAATGATAATTTCCAATTCAAATATTAACTGATCATTATATAAGACAAAATTAAAACCAAACGTTTTGTATTTTCTTTAATTATTATCATTAATAAATTCACACTAATAATTATAAATAGTGATTTACAGCTATCTAAACTTCAAGTAAATCATAGAACACTTCTGATTTCTGTGCTTATTTTGCAAAACGTTGCGCATCAAGCCTTGCACCCCAGTAGCAATCGTTATCATACGGATGTCCATTCAGCAATAAGTATTTTGCACCTTTAACAGATTTTCTACAATAATTGATCGATCATATGCCATTGAATTCAGTGTCAGAAAAAAGAAATATATGCATAAATTTAAACTGAATTATTTTAAATTTTCTCTATATAGGACTTAAAAAGGCACTATATTTGATTTGAATTCTTAAAGTACAAATGGACAAGTTTGTCCTCTTGATCATTTATAAGTAGTCCTGGAAATGTTTATTCCATACATGCTATCTCTTATAAATAGATGAACATATCATGAAAGTTTAAAAGGCTTTCACTCAAAGTACATGTAAATCATTAAAACATTATTTGAGAACGAAACAGCAGCAGCAGAAAAAGTGATAAGAATAAAAGTTATAATTACTTGGAAAAGGATTTTTACATCCATAACAAAGGAAACATTTTTGATGCCAGCAATATCCCATAGCTTTCAAATATGTTTCATTTATAGCGCATCCACAGGCTAAAACAAAAATATACATCCAGAATTTCGAAAAAAGAAATGAGGAATATGGTATTTCAGAAAACCGACTAAGCGAAGGTAGAACAGCTTGATATCAGGAACAGTTAAGTCTTTAAGCAATGAAGGAGAATTGCAATTAATGAAGAAACAATTTTGAAAAACAGTTCGAAATTCACTTTTATTATATTTTTCATGAAGAGATTAAGAAAGTGTTGAGAAAGCAAAAAATTTTTGACTATGTGACTAATGTGAAATAGAATTACAAATCTGAATATTCTAGAGAAATAAGTGCACTTATAGTAAAAATTATGGTAAAAGCTGAAAATGGCTAGTAGCGCCATTCTTAAACCACGATAACCGGATTCATGAGAAATAAAAACGAAAAATAAACCATGACATGGTGCTGGTTTTATCAGCATACACGGAACACATACGACGTTACCATCGTCAACGTAATAACGACGGGTTATATTTGCCTTGCAACGTGAACAGTATAAGTGATCCCGATGCCACAAACGATTATTAGCAATGAAACCATCGCTAATTACAGCTTCTATGATAAAACAGATTTTTGGATAAATATAGCAAGCGCACTGCGAGAAGCAATCAAGCTATTTATAAAGCGAATGAAATATTGCATCACTTTACGAAACCCACATTTTTACCTGCAGCTTTACTTCAACAGCACTTAAGTTAGGATTAAGAGGCTTGCGCTGCTTCACAACTGTGTCACTACGTTAATAAAGTAGGAAACTCCATCTTCCCCTAAATTCAGCAACTCCACAGCACTCCTGCCATCCTTAACGAGATTATTTTAAAAGAACATACTAAAACATTCCCCACAGGTCGCATCCATCAAGTCTTCGGTCCCGACCGCTCACCAGTGAACATCACCAAAACACAATAAGCCACAATGATTTTCCCCTTGTATAAATTGCACAAATTTGAATACTCTATGCCACAAATATTTAAATCGTCTTTCACAGCCACGACCTCTCCCTACGAACAGTAGCTTGAACAAATATCGTCCTTAACCTTTCCATGCATTTTGGAGGCTCCCAGACACTAATTGTCAAGTAAAAATACTCATTTTATTCTTCAAAACGCTTCATAAAACAACAAACCGAAGAGTGAATAACATGATTGCATAAAAATGAGACAATTGCATAATTTTACAAAATCTCCTGAATAAAAACAATGAACTGTAACAGCAAACCACCTGAATATATCAAAACATGTCCCGACGGAAAAATGTGGAAATTCCCATGACGAAATTTTTTTCTGCATTAAAGCCTGGATGCCTTCTAAAGCATGCAACATTCGACTTTGATTTATAGCATGGGTATGAACAAATGAAGAGGTGATAACCACATAAAAGTTAACAGTAAGGCTATTTCATTTAGTATACACAGCATTTAAAGCCCCCTAAGGACATTCATGCATTTCCCGCGCACTGCCCAGAGGAATTGCTTCCAGTCAGCCTTGTTCCATTCTTCATAGCTAAATTGGCAAAAATTAATGAAATTAAAGACAGAAAAACAAACCTGTACAATCCCACACGGGTTACTTCCTCAAATCCTCAAGTGAAAGTCATCCCAGAGAGAGAGAGAGAAAAAAAAAATCAAACCAGTAGGAATACCTAACCTTTGTAACACATTAAATAACCCTTACCTCAGATCGCTACCGTTGAAACGTTCACGCACGGCCACTTTCGTGCCAAGATCAGCAAACACAACCAAACGACCTCTCATATCCTGCGCGTTCGACTCAAAGCAAAACTCCCCTGTTCTGCAAGATTAAAATTTCAAAAATCTCTTGCAACTCTGATCCCCAATAATAAAGATTATTTATAATCTAGGACTTTACCACCACAACACCGGAGCTAAGAGCTTTGCAAAACTACTAACGACAGATTATAAGTCAGAGTTTAAAAGTAAATTTCGATGATACTGTAAAACATCGATTAAAACCAAACAAGCAAGCCATGACCATCCACCAGATACCAAACAACTTGAGAAATTACCAGACCCATATCACCTGACGACAGATGCACGACCCTTTGGTTTGCAGCACACAAAAAATTAAGCGGAATAAACTTGGTTATTTCAGGACTCTACCACACAAAGGAAAAAATCACCGCCTGGAATTATAGGTAAATGCCAAATCCATGTCATTAGCAACATGTAACAGTTCAGCCAAGTTGCTTCCATCACTCAGGACATACAGCGGTTCATTATCACCCGAATCGTCACCCTTAAACTGATGGATTACCATGCATTTCCATTACAATCTTATTATAAGGAACCAACAAGAAACTGCATGTCATAACTCCGTTCTAGATACATATCTAGACAAATTATTCAAAATAATATTCAAGCATCATGCAATTTAATTAGATTCCAAAACAAACAAGAAATCGTCCAATATTTCTCACTTTACGACCAATAATCCCCTAGGCACACCAATCTTATCTTGACAGAAACATAATTCCCACCTTAAATGAAAACCGAGTTTTGCCTGTGGAACTAGATGTAGAACAGCTCGATTTTCTACCATTCTTCATTAAACGATTGTCAGAAACATTAACCTCAGTTCATAATACATGAGATGAGTTACAAAGATTCTTTTAAAGAAAACTAGAAAACTAACGTCTCCACACTCCACTTTTGGTAGGAAAACCTTTGCAGCTTTTGCCGGTATTACACTATCATCAGCCAACCCTTTCTAAAATAATTTGATAAAAAAAAAGAAAAGGAAAGGCTTCAAGATATTATGAAAATTTAATGTCATATAGCCACTAC
Source organism: Setaria equina (assembly GCA_003012265.1). Taxonomy (NCBI): domain Eukaryota; kingdom Metazoa; phylum Nematoda; class Chromadorea; order Rhabditida; family Setariidae; genus Setaria; species Setaria equina. Next base: position 12,758 of record PQVD01003389.1, read on the forward strand.
TAAATACATATTAGTAGCCATATTAGAACAAACACTCTCCCTCAAAATGTTACTACGTTCATGAGAAAACATTTTTTCAAAAAGAAAGGTGAACCGTATCAAAAATATCCTGCCCACAAACGATATTAGAAGGCTGTGACTGCGGTGGTGGTCGTGTGTATGCAGATGTTGACGGAGTTATTCCAGACACAGTGCCATTTAATTTGGCATTTTTCGTAGCATTCTGTATGAATTGATCTAATAACGCTTGTTGTGATGAGCTTGGCTTTGCATCCACAACAACACGAGCACCCGCTTCTGCAAATACACAATATACAATGGAAACTTCATTGATACTTTAACATTCACTTGGAGCATTCCTTTAAAATTTCCAATCATTGATGA
>PQVD01003395.1:0-16866 GCA_003012265.1 Setaria equina
AAATATCTAGCACCTGAAGTTCTGCAAAGTGGAGCTGGTAAACCAAGTGACATATTTTCACTTGGGATGACAATGATCGATATTTGCACTGATCTTGAACTGCCTTCTACGGGAGATCTGTGGCAGGGATTCCGATGCAAGAAGATTTATTATGAATTCATCAAGGGTATGAGTTTATTTTTTCCTCTTTTAAAATGTTATTTAACATCTTTTCCGACTTTACAAAATATATTCTTTGCTATTGTAGACGTACCATCTGCTTTACTGCGTGTTATTTTGCCTCTTTTGGAAACAGATCCTAGCAAGAGACCCAGTGCAGAGGAGATATGTCGCATTCCGGTACTAGCGAAATGTATTCATGAACGCCAAGTATTATTTTTCATTTATATGATCAGATTGTTAAGAAATATATATACATATATATATATATATATATAGAGAGAGAGAGAGAGAGCAACAAGATATGCATACATATTGCTGAAAGGAGCTGTGGTACTCTTCATTATCAAATCAAAAATTTTTTAGCATAAATATCTTGAACGTAATATGTGGTGGATGCTATTAACAATTGGTTATTCGTCTCTGTTTGCATCTTCATGGATTGTTCAACCGATACGTAGTGCTATAATGCATGGATCAACTTATCTAAAAAGAGTGCATTCATATCGTCGTCGATGCTCTCCATACCATCGCATTTTCAGAGCTGTAAGGAATACAGAAATATATGTTTGATTTTGCGTAGTTGGCAAGTATAGCTATTTAGGAAGGTGAAATTGTATGTTGGAAGTTCGTGTGTACTTTCAAACCGTCCTTTTTTTTTTGTTTATCTAACAATATATTATACAATTTTATTTTCCTAATGTAATATATAATATACAAAAGATGGTTTCAGACATCCGATGAGTCTCCGATGTTTAAACATGAAATAGTTCCTCGAGTCAGTGATAGCTCACGCTTGGAGCTAAAATTTGAGGAGGATGATGACGGTGATTTCTTAATTTATGTCAAAAAATATCAAGTTCCTGTGTATAGTTCAAGGAAGAGATTGATGTCATGTTATTGTAATGTCTTTTGATCTTGTTATTATGTTAACTTGTCCAAAAAATTCTAAAGTTGTGGACTCACTTTTTTTTGATTTTTTTTTTTTCTAAATAATTATAAATTTAGATTACAAATATGATGACAATGATACTGATGGTGGAGATAAAATGGAGACAAGTCAAAGTGAAGACGAACTGATTGATGTAATGGAAACATCCGTAAGTGAGGGACCACATTTCGATGAAGTAGAGGGAAGTTCAAGAATGGATGTCGACACTCCTTCCTCAAGTAGTCTGGAAAGTACTCGCGGGCTTGAACAAAGTAATTCTCGTGCTTTTTTTGCATTCCCATGTTTTCTTTATAACTTATTATTTTTGTGGAGGTTGTGATTTTTTTAGTTGACCGTCCTGCAGATGGTTATGGTGGTGATACAAATGGTTTAACTGATCTGTTCCATAATAAAACAAATTTTTATGAATTTGGTGCAGCAGGTGATATTTTCGAAAGGTAAGTTTTCAATTTAAAGCGTAGGCATCTTAAAACAGCTTTTTATATTTGACTTTGGATTACTTCTGGTTTAGCGAGTAATATTTTTAAGGTAGTCGAACTCTTATCACATTATACTTGTATTGCGAGTTTACGAAAATTTCTATATCTCTTAGCTGAAAATAAAGAAAATAGCAGTGATGTACTAAAAATTTTTGAAGATATCAAACAGGTATCTTTCAGGACGAGATGAAAAAGTTTTTTTTTTTTCAGAAATAATTGCAGTATTTTATACGGAGATGGAAATCCTGCAATGATGACAAAAGAAGTAATTGTTTGTTCCATTTTAAATGATTCGTATTTTATTAGGTTTGCTTGTGTTTTTAAAATCTTGGTTTTCAAAATTGAAGGGAATTCAATATTTCTTTAATTTTTTTTTTCCTTTGAAAAATGCGAGTAAGCTGGTCGTGCTCCTTTAATTCAAAGTTCTCATGCAGTGCATTTTAGTGTTGTAAATTGTTGCAGGGAAAACAATTTGCGGAAAAAGTATGCAAATTAAAAAAGGATATTTCTGGTTGTGACGTTGTAGAATGTGAAGATCATGAACTGCCGAGTACATCCGGGAGTATTTCTGGTAAGGAATAGTTTTTGAAGAATAGTAGATCTTTTAATATGTAAAAAGGAACCTATATATGATTTCAAATTTAAAACTTTCACATACTCATGTTTTTTTTAATCATTTTTGATATGAAGTAAAATAGTGAAATTTACAAGCCTTATTACTTCAACACTGGACTTGCAAATTTCTTATTCATTCTTAATTAGAGCGATGTATACGTGAGGTACTAATTCTATAGTAGGTAGGAAATAATATCATTCACCCAATATCTAGGCTTTCAATGGAAGTAATCAAAGTGGGAAACTAGTTAAGTGAGAGACTTATTCATTATCTTTTTGATGCATTTTGTTGCCATAATCAATTTCTCAAAAATAAATCTGTACTGCAACTAAATCATTTCTTTTTTACCAGACAGACCAAAATCTCCAGAGCCTCCACCATCTGACGATGCTTCTCCTTTGCGTGACGGCTACACAACACCGCCAAGTAATACAACACCTTCACCTTTTGTGTGCAAAACTCCAATACGAGGGCGATTTGACAATTCAGCTGAACAAAGACTACGTCATTATTATTGGTGGCGTGAGTCGTTTAGATCACCCACTAGAAGAGCTCATCACAAAGCATTAGAAATTGCAGGTAACGTTTCTCTATCTTCTTGACTTCATTGATGTGTCATACTCTGTTTTGTAATGTCCTATCTCTAATTGTGAAATGTGATTTTTTTTGTTTTACTGGAACTTAATAATACTATTATTTAATATTTTAGCCTTAAGAAACACGTCACCAGAATTAGCAGATGGAAAGGAGTTGTCAGTATTAGAAGTGGGACTGGCTCAATCCATTGTTGATACTACTCGCCGAAGAGCATACTTCCACAAACGTGAATCATCACCACCGGCAAAACGAGCTCAGATTGATGATGAAAAAGATACTGATGATGGAGGAGATGATATGGAAAGTCCGAAAATAAGAGAATCAGATACGGATGAGATATGATTTGTACGATATTTCAGGTCGAAATCAAGGTAAGGCATTTGAGATTTTCTTCTTTTTTAATAAAACTTTCTTTTCTGTATTATTTGATTTTCCCTTAGAGTTTCAGTCTTAATTCTCGATTATTGAGATTTTAAAGTGAGGTTTCCAGCGTTTTCTGTCAAAATTTCTGTAAGGATTTTTCCCTAAATGAAGGGAAAATTGATATTTTTGGCTTACGTTATTCTTTGTTACAAACCATTTATCCACGCTTAAAATTTACACCATTGATCACACGATTTTGTAACATAAATTTTGATATTAATTTTTGTTGCACCCAAATCTTTCAGGTTTTGAGTTATGGGATTTTATTTGCGTGGTGTATACAGTGCGTTTGCATCGGAGAGCATATAATTTGCAAAAATTTTAGGAGTTGGTATTACTTTCATGTCTGTCCTACCATATTAATTTATATATCAAATTTAGTTTAGTAAGTTCGATTTATTGTTATTAGTTTGTTTGGATCAAAAGGTTGTCTTAGATTCTTTTGACCTGAAGTTTCGATTTTTTAATGTAGATTGATATATACTGAATGGCTTTTCTTACTGTTCAAAACTGGTTCACTTCATTTTTTCATCAGCAGATGCAATTTTTACAATGACTGTTTTTATCAGTGTGTGTTTCATTGTTTATGATTATTCACTCTGCACATGAATTAAACACACAAGTTCTCATAAATTGTTGATTTAGTTGGATTTGTTGAATTGTGTTTTTCTGCAGTATGACACTTCCCGATGAAACTTGTTTTTTCTTACTCTGCTTACCGTATACTGGTAAATAGTTCTTTTTTAAAATTGCAGGGAAATAACAAAGGAATTTAATATTTATTTTGGATTTCGTTTGGGCTCCTGAAAAGTTTTTACCTAAGGTTTTTTCATAATTATTTCTCTTAACTTTTTTGCGTGTTTCTATGCATACATTGGATAGCTCTAGTATTATTTTTAGCTCAGGTGCTTTTTTTTTTTTTTTGAAATTGGTTCATTATTTGTTATATTTCCTTAAATTTTTGATCAAAATTTCTTTTGAAGAATGAGTGGGTTGCCAAGAGAATTTTTGGAATTAATCAAACGATAAAAAAATTTTTGGTGCTTGGTTTAGGGAGCAGAATAACAGTTCATTTTCACATGTTTGTGTACATATCTTTGCTGAAATCGTTCTGTTTCTATTGGAACATTCATGACGTAGAGATTTTGATCAACAATTCAAGTGCACTTCAGCATGTTGTAAATCTTCAAAAAATAACCCTGAGCTTTAGCCGGGTATTCATCTTAGCTTGATTTTTTCGTCTTTGTAACGATGAACGAAGTAGAGAATGATGGGTTTCCTCTTAAAAACTGGCTGTTCATAATGGGTTGCTTGCTCTTAGATATTTTTCCACACGCATAACTGCAGCATTTATTTATTGCTGACATTTTGAATGTATGTGAGAGAGAGATTCGATAATAAACTCAAATCTTTTGTTGTTCTGTAACTTTTTTTTTTTGGTCAGCCTCATTTTATGTTTGTCGACAAACTTCATTCTGATCTCTATCACTACTGTTTTTACATATTTTATTCATTTATTGTACAAATAAGCCAGAAAATTAGCTATTCGCTTACAAACATTATACTTACCGCTTTGCTGCATTAATTCAATATACTCATCTACATTACTCGGTGCCGTTATTTACTCGTTCGTTTTATTCATACTTTCAAGTTTTATATATGTTTCTTTCACCTGTGCATCTACTTGCTTAACGCATCACTTCCAATCTTATTTACGCCGCATGTAGGGTGAATTTCTGTATAAAGCAAGTTATTTGTTGTTAAAGCATGTGAAGAACAAATAAGAAGTAGTAACCCTTTTCTGTATGTTTCTGAAGGAGTTAATACATTCATGTCGGCGAGGCTTTGCAGTGTTACCATGGAGAAAATTCGAATAAGGTTGATATGGTCGAGCTTCTGTCGTACTTTGAGGTTGTATATCTGCTAATAACTTATATTTCATTGGGTCATTTCAGATATCAATTGTTCCATTCTCCAGTTATCAATTTAGTCTTTTGGGGAATCGTCATTAGCAGCAGTCTCGGTTAAAATATTGCTGTTCATTGGAAGAATTTATGATGAAATGAATTAGCAAGGGCGAAAGAATTGTGTGATTGCCTTATTCAACATTTCCGAAATATTATGCTATTTCAATAAATAATGGGGTGGAAATGTTGTTTATGAAAAATGTGCGGAGCTTTTTTTTGCGGTGGCAAGAATTTTAAAAGTTAAACAGTGTGATGATGCCTTCACATCATCTCTGAAGTCAGATGTGATCTCTACTGAGCAATACCATAGCCCATTTCCTGAAGAAATGCAGAAACAGTATTATAGTAACACTGTTAGTTAATAATTTGGTTGAAGAGTAAGTGGGAAGACGAGACAACTTCAAGAATATTTATGACGGAGGCAAACTGTCATCTGCAACGGAAAGGAATACGTGTGAAGCTCTGAGTGTCATTTCCCTTGGAATAACATATATTTCGAATTTAATTTCCCGAAAGAATAATTAATTTCAATACCGAATTCTCGCAAAATTAAGAGGATATTCCAAGATGTAGTAAACAAGCCGGTCTTTTCTGTATCGATTTTCCACTGGTCAGGCCAAGCCTATGTCGATGGGAGCTTTAATTCGTCCGTCAGACCTAGACCTATTTGATATGCAGAAGGAAAAACTGCTGTCTATGTGCTTCGTTTTATCATCAGTGTTATTAATTCCTCAAGCCTCGTTTTTTTCTAACCAGCCATTTAAAATATCAATTTTCCTGCAAGTTTTCCCGTAATTTTTTATCAGCTTTCATTATTTCAGGAAGCTTAAAATTTGTATTTGAATTTTACACCAATTTTCCTTATGTTATAATAGAAGTGATTCGTTGTCTACGACCTTCAGCTATCCCGTACAAAAATAAAATTATTATTGCTTCACTGACAACTTCCTCCCTCTCACAAAAAAAAAAGGAAACTCCGCAGATGACGTCCTGTAAACATACTCAGATCCTTCTGAATGCAACAATAAATACACAATCCTTGGTACTAGAAAAATTTCATCAGAGAATACATCATTAAACGAATTTCAAACTTTTCATCGGTGATACATTTGTTCATCAATCGATTCAAAGATAATTCTAAAAAACAGGTTACCGTTTCTGCATACCCCCCATTATATTTGCAATTTCACTTTCAGATCTGATGACTTCATTCAGTAAGTCGTTTTCTTTCCTTTCCTTTTTTTTTTTTTTCTTCATTCAAATTAAAAGACAAACGTGGCAGGAACTTGATTTCTTTACCAATTATCGGAATAGAAAAGGAAAATCTGATAAGTTCTCTGATTTTATCATAACGTGCGAAGAGAATTTAAACATCAAACTGAGTCTGTTCTCTCTTATCACTACATTTTATTTGCTGTACAAACGCTAAAATTGATTATTACTTCACCTTCATTTTATCTAAAACCATATCAATACTTTTGTCATCCCTTTATCACTCCAAACTTGTTGCGACTATTTTGAAAAAATAGATATCCCTTATGATTACTTTATCAGTTAAGCGTGCTCTTTTAATCTCACTTTAGTCGTTTTTATCATTAATATTAGTGTTAATGATAAACTTCAAACCAAGTTTGTTATCTCTTATCATCCACTAAAATTCATAAATCGCATTCTATTATTTCATTGCAACGTTTCGTCCATAGTAGTATCGTAATTTTTGCACTGACATTTTAAGCTAATCCAACTTGTAATAAATTTCAATGGCAAATTTCCAGAAGTTATAGGATTATGATTTAACAAAATGAATACGATTACTTTGACTGACCCGGTGGCTTCATGTCTTTTCAAGCTTAGTCCTTTAGCACGCTTGGCAATCGTAATTTTTGGCGCTGTTTTGATTCATTTATCACTAGGAACATATCATACTTTCGGTTAGTTTCGTGATTCCTTTCATTCTCTCAATTTAACTATCTTCATACAGTTCATAGAGTGTTACAACTTACTGTAAATAATACTTTAATTATCTGCACTTCAGGAAATATGCTGCCATACATGGCATCATACATGCGTAATAATACAGATCCTACAATCAGTCATGAAATGTTGGTTTGGATACCAACTTTCCAAGGTAAGTTACTTTATCAAAGTAAGCTGGTAATTTTGTAAAACAAAACTGAACTTACCACAGGTCAGACAAAGGTGTTTTTTTTTTATTTTACTCACGCTTATCTAGAAATTTTCCATTGATTCTACTTGGATTGAAAGTTGATTGAGATATGGTGAATCGTTTTCAGGTTGCTTCCCTTTTGCGATGATCATTGGTGGTTTTATAGATGCTAAACTTGGCTTGAGACTTGCAACATCATTGGGATGTGTTATCATGACGTGAGTCCTTTATATAAAGATTAAAAAAAAGCTCAAAAGAGGAAAATGAAGTAGAGTTCTCTAAAAATACGATATTGAATAAGTATTGAAACTTTTCTAGTTTTTACAAAAAAGCTAAATACATCATTCCAAAAAAAAATTTTTTTAGTGCTGGTGTTTTTCTATCATACTGGACAATACAAAAATCATTTATAACATTTTTGGTGACGTATGGAATGATGTTTGGATTTGGACAAGGAATAGCTTATGTTCTAACCGTTTCTTGTGTCATTAATGCAAGTATCATTTCTGTTCATTTAAAAACAAAAAATACTCATTTGGAGGTATCCGAAGTTTGGATTGCATCACGAGATGGTCATTTATAACTCATGTATCAGGGATACATTCTTGCACAGGAATTTTTAAGGGCAATTACTTAAGTACTTTGAAGTGATTTGCAGAGTTTAATTAGCATCCTCAGAGAACAACCTGTATTCCTCATAAGATAGTGAAAATAACTAGCTTTTCAGTGGGCTCCAAATAATGTCGGATTTGTGAGCGGCATTGTCGCAGCTGGTTTCGGTATCAGTTCATCTATCTTTGCACCGCTTCAAACCATCTATCTCAATCCGCTAAATTACAAACCAACTCCATTTGCGTATGTGACTCTATCAGTATCTGTTACATATATATCAGAAGTTGAAATTTTTTCAGTTTATTCACCTTTACCTTTTGCTTTTCTAATTTCGACACCCTAAACGTTATTAAAAATTGAAATTTTAATTGAGAGATTAACGCATCCGACCATTTCAGTTATTTCACAGACAGGGATGTCATTGCTCGAGTACCATCAGTATTTTATACTTTTGCAATAGTCTATGGAATTATGCAGGCAATTGGTCTAATATTTATTTGTAATCCTGTTGATGTGGTCAGTTTGTGATGTAAAAATTCTGTACATTAGTGCTTGGAAAAAAAATCGCTACACACGAAATACAGATAGAAATTTGCAGATCATTTTATGTTACTGAAAATTTTCAATTATTTTTCATCGTTTTAGGAAGAACAATCAGAATCACTTCAAGAACAGATTGCAAACTCAGTATGGGCTAGGTTTGGCGAAAGTAAATATGCTGTGTTTTGTTGTAGTAAAAAATCATATGCTTATTCAAGATTACATGTATGCAGTCAAGAATCTATTCAGGTATTTATTTATATTGCCAAAGCTTTTCAGCTATCAGGCAGGTGGTTTAAATACATAAATAGCGACTGTGATAAAAGTTTCTAAGTTTATCTCCCGATAATTCGAAATACGAAGCCTAAGGTGATGGTGTTGGATGATGAAATGAATATTTCCAAAAGTGAGCAAAATAAGAAATCTCTTTTAATACATACATTTAGAACCTTGGAAGCCTTTTTTTGCAAAGCAAAACTTTCAGGAGTCGTTGGATGAAGGAGTGGTAAATTCATCTCAGGAACAGATATCTTTGAGTCCATCGCAAATGTTGCAAAGTTCGACCTTTTATTGGTTGTTTTGTGCTTTATTCTGTTGCTCATTTTATGGGAATATGTTTTATAATCTATATAAGGCTAGTTTATTTTAATCTACATTTTCTACGTAGGGGAATCTACTATCTTGCTTTTAATCCTATTTAAAAATTCTGATTTCTGGAAATTTCATTGTTCCTAAATTATTCTAATCTTCTTTTTCAGTTTTCTCATTTATCGTTAACCATCTTATATTAATCAAAACTTATAGATTTGAAAAATACATTTAACTTTACTTGCAGACATTTGCAGAAACGTTCATTGATGATGATATGTTTATAGCTTACGCATTCAGCATAGCTTCCATATGTAACGCTCTGGCTCGTGTCGGATGGGGTATCCTCGCTGATCGTACTAGTTTCCAGGTTTCTTTGTCTAATTGGTAATGAGAAGATTCTGAATTCATTTAAGAATTTCTGGAAATCCAGAATTGTTGTGAAATTCTACATTTTAGAGTCACTTATGAATGAATTCTGTCAAGTTTTCTGTTATAAGGATTTAAAGTTTGAGCCCAAGATGGATTATTTCATTTCCTTCAAGGTATCTTTATCAATTGCTACTTTTTTGGCTACATTTCTATTGGTAACAATGCCATTTACTCCAGCTGGTGGAAAATGGATATACTTTATTTGGGTAAGCGAGCTTACTGTATGTAGTATAGTGATGAGCTCAACTCTTTTTCGAAAGCTTTCATCATTTTCTGAATCGATATGAGTTCTGATTTTACACACTTTTGCTTCGAAGGAATGATTAATTAAGGGACCAGTATTATTATTATTATTATTTTTTAATTTGGCTACTGACTGAAAGCGAACTTACTTTAGATGAATCTTATGTTTATTTGTCTAGCGGCTACTCATGCTCTCTTCATAACAGCATCAATTAAGTGTTTCGGGTCGGATCACAAATCAGCCAATTACGGATGTTTAATTCTTTCCACCGTATGTTTTCCCAACTGTTTTTTCTACTTCCAAAAATTTAGTGGAATTTTTGGAATCCGATATCAATTATAAAAGAGTTAACTGTTGCAGACGCTGAGTGCCATATTATTAGCAGTCGGTTGTGAATATGTTTTAGCGGTTGTTGGATATACTTCTTCCTTTCTTATTACAGCTGCTTTGGCTTTTACCGGTACACTTTGTTATTTTATCATAAGTACTATTCTGCAAAATGAATGTACCAAAAAAAAAAAAAAAATAGTGGATGTTATTCAAACGATCTTGAAGAATATACTTTTGGTAAGGAAGGGTAATCTTTGGAATTATGTTCTTTCTACCTGCAACAATTCAAGGATCTAAAACATATTTTGAAATGAGGGCATTCTAAGTAATTAAAAATTGGTTACACTGTTTGATTTTTAGCGTTCCTCTTGGCAATTACGGTACAGCGTACGACACAAGGTCGTTTCATTACATGACAAGTCAAAAATTTGTCATAACAAAGGTTGATCTCTTTTGTCTTGTATGTTTTATGATGATACGAGTAAATTTTTCGCAGTGGTTGTAGAACTTTGCGACTGAATGGGATGCATGATGTCTGATAATGAAAATGAAGATTTCATGAATTAAGGCTAACAACTGAAAAATGCCAGTCTAAAGTGTTAGAATTGGTTACTTAAATTTCTGTTGATGGAATTTTTCAAGGTCATGTATCTAAAGGATAATTCAATAGTATTTTAAAGATGAATATCATGAAAAATTAAACCTTAGTTTCAATTGTAAGAGACAAATAAAAACATCCCTATACATTTCGTAATATAAATATATAATTCTCGAAAGCACTTAGCTTGATTAATTTCTAAAATGAATGTTTAAGCTTTAAGCATAAAACGTTTTCATTTAAGGATAATGTACTCCTTTCAATTTATTCGTTGGAAATTTAAAATCAGAACTCTCATTGTTTTACTCTTCATATTAATTTCCGAATCAGCTGTTCAATCTTCTGTTTTAAGCTTTAACAGTTGAGAGGAATTCGCTCATTAACTAAGAAATCGTTCAAGCAAAACTTATAATGTTTATCTACTTTGAGAAATGCATTATTTTGCAAAATCGTCAACAAAAGTTTATTAGATTTACCACATGCTCTTTACCAGTTCCTCCATTTTCATTAATTGATGAAGAAAACGTTAGTTTTCTATCCAAATTGTATCTTCTGATGTAAATTGAAATAAAAAGGAATATTAGATGAATGAAGATAAGCTTTAATAAATATTTTTGAAAAGTTAGTCTATTAGGATGAGTGGAAGACTGCTTGCTCATTTCCGCTTAGCTGAAGATTTCCATGTTGCAACGACGACATCTTGTTCAAAACGCTGCCAAATTCATGGTCAGTTATCGAAATACTTAAAATAGTCTCATGCAAGCATGTTATTTATCATTCCATTTCATTCTAATTATGCTTTATTCTGTTATTCTAGTTCATTTTCGTTTTATCTTTCTTTTGTTTCAATTCATTTCCTTACGATTTATTATTCCTAATGCAGTCCCCTTTAGGAGAATGGAAGGAAAGACGATGCTTAATAACAATAGTTCAGTTTATGATTGACAATTTTGCGAATTCTAAATAATCTCAAAAATTAAAAATTCGCTTTGAATAAACTGCTTCTGCAGGCAATATCATCAGCAACAACGATAAAATTTTCAAGCGAAGAAACTGGAAAAGACTGAGGGATGCATTCATCATCAACCTCCCTTTCATCAGTAATGGATGACAGTACAAGCACAGATGATAGTGTATGATGAATTAAAATTCTTTAATTTGATTTAGTACTCACCGCTTCTCTCCTGCTGTTATCTCAACTTTTTCCATTCTCATTTTAAGTGATTCACTTTCTAAATTTCTGAACTTTCAGGCAGAAATAACAAAATTCCCAGTTAGCGAAAGCATTCCAAATATACCTGACGACAATAATTTGAAAGTCAATCAAAAAATAAGTGAGAAAAAAGCAGAGTGGAAGTATCGTAACGATCATAAACAGGATGAAAATCAAAAGAAAATGACTGATGAATCAGTAGGTTGGGTGAAACGATTCCCCATACCATTGCTGTACGAAATGAACCAGAACAAAGTCTGTTTCGAATTTGAAGTCAAAAAATTTTTTATGCTAAAACACTGGTTAGAAGTTAGAACTGAGCGTAGTATTGCCTACAAAGATAAAACTTTTTACTCTGCGATAAATAATGGATATACCGGCCTATTTACAAGCTAGGGAATCAAGATGAAGCCCCTGTGCTTGGCTTGTTAAGTTTTACTCTCTTCCTCGAAGGAACAATTGATAAGCCTTCCTTTTATCATAATATTTTCGTGAATAATTTGCGCAAAATTGATATTTTGCATTGATAAAAGGAATCATAGATTGAGTTCATTATAGTTCGTTCGTAAAAGAAACAGCTTCTTAGCTCAGAATTTTACAGAATAAGGATATGCATGGAACTGTAATTGGTCCATCACATGAAAATTTTTATCCAGTAAAAGTGAGCGAAAAACTTCGACAAGCTTTGAATGGCCTTGGTATTATTTTAAACTTCTTTTTTTTTTCTTTTTAGATCTAAGTCAGTTTGATCTAAAGCAGTAAAATTATAATAAGGTAGCAAAGTTTTGCGCAATTTATTTATAATAAAATTTCCTCATTCTGAAATCTAATGAATCAGTATCGTTGAAATTACTGTATTACTCAATTTCAACCCGAAGCAGTTTTTTTTTTTCAATAATTTTGAGCCCAAGAAAAATTCTGGGCTGAAAAAAAAAGATCCCGAGAAAAGACATCATTTTGTAGATACAAACGAAAAAGTAATAATTGAAGTTACTGTGACTCATAACAATTTTCAACGACAACGAATTATGAATACTTATGAAGATTTATATTTCAGGGTACGCTTTTATTGTTAGTTGCAGATTATTACTGATGTTTAATAATTGTCAAGTGGAAACTTTCTTTTCCTTATTACCTACCTAAGTTACATGTATTATTAAATTACTAAGGATAAGCTCAGCATAACCCCTTCAGAACTGGTCTAGTCGTCCTGTGTTCCATCCAATACACTAATGTTAATAAAGGTCAATGTTTTCCATCTTTTAAACATTTCGGTGCTTGCTCCCCAAATGAAAGCAATCCTCTTTTCAGATCCCCTTCCTTATCGCTTTTTCACTACCGTCCCGATGAGTTACTTTGTCCAATGAATTTTTAGTGATTTTTGGAAATTTTTAGACCTTGATGGATGACTTAAGCAATGAACTTGGTGGATTCTTCTTGGACGCTATTTCAGCTCTCTTTATTCCTACTCATGTCTACTTGGCCAATTTACTCTACCAGTCACTTTGTGTATGAAACAATAACAATTTTGTAAAACTTCAATAGAGTTTTCAAGAAATTCGTGATTTCCTTAGACAAATTAAAATGACAGTTAAGTAAAATTTCAAGTTGTAAATTTTAGAACCGCAAACTGAATCGTGCTGTTGCGGTGGAAATTGCTTGCACACGTACAACAACGGTATATGATTGAGTTTATTAAGAGGCATCATAGTAGGAAGTATTTTTGTGAAAAGTTATTGCTATTTTCAAAACTTTTTAAGTTTGCAAAACTTAATAAATGAATATCCTTAGCTAACTGCAAAAATAAATTCGATTCTTTTGGGATGAGTCCATTTTTTCGGCACTTCCTAAGTCGCTATGCTAAGAGTTCATCCCGAAGAAAAGGAGAATTGAGAAACGAGAAAGAATTCAAATCTCCATCATTTAACTTGACTTATGATAATGGAGACTGAGGAATTAAAAAGAAACTATAAAATCTTCTCGAATTATCTCGAAATGATATCATATTGGTTTTATTTGCAGCAAATGAAAGCGATAAAAAATGCTTATCAAGTCACATTCTGCACTACTCTCGAGCAAGATACGGTGCATAAGGTGTACACATTGTAATTTGTTCTTTCGAACAATGTTCATCTTAGATTGGTATATGCTTACATGAACTACTAAGCACCTTTCAGGTGGACGGAATGTTTGGTACAATGCTTCATTTGTTGCTCTGTTCGCCCCGTGATGAGCAAACCAGTAAAACTGATACAGTGATAGTACAGAAACATGTCGATCTCATCGTACAAGTAATTAATGAAAGATGAAATTCAATTCAGAATTAGCTGTTAATTTCCTAAATGGGACTCTAACATGAAGAAGTTAAGAGGGTAGTTCAGCACAAACAGTGACTATATTCTGCGAACAATTATAGATAATTTCGTCCAGATTATTTGATTATTAGTTTACTGATTGAATTAAGGGTTCGTCAAACATTTCTGTTTATAAAACTATTAAGAGGAAAACACAGGATATCCAATTTTTGCTTCGTTTCAAAGTATTAAGAGGGTACTTTTTTAATGAATGAATAGAATAATTTGTATAAATTATTCTATTTGCCAGAAACTAATCTTTTGCATTTTTAGCTGCGCTTTCTTCTTCAGATATCAAATGGAATCGAAGAGATAAGCCGTAATGTGGCTCTATTCAAGAAAATTTTCATTGGTCATTCCTGGAGACACATTGCTGCTGTTATCGATAGCTTAAATGCTAAATTTGGTGGTAATGGACATTTCGTTGAAACACAAATTAGTTATAACAACAATATTCCAAGCGATATCAAAAATATGTTACTCACTATAGGTATAAGCTATCGATAAAATTATTATGCTAAAAAGCAATCATAAAAATATTAAATTATTATCACCAATTGATAGATAGGTGATAGACATCGCCTAAATAATTCAACTTTTTTTTGCAGTAAAAATATCCCATAACACACAATGGTATTTTGCGGAAAAACTGCACGATGCATTGGCATATTCGCAGCCTGACTATAAAACGATTATGAGGATCATCATAAGTAGGAGTGAAGTAGGCTTTTTTTCATTAATATTAAGCGAAAGGACAAATAGAATAAAACACCATACGGACTATACTTGCACTCCTTAGTGAACATGTTGTATTATCTCGAATCTCGAAGATGCAATCATCTAACTGTTCATCATACCATACGATAGACTATCCGTGATAACACAAGTTGATGAATTTGAAGTGAAAAAATTTTCAGGAAGATGCTTAATGATCTAGTTTACTGCAAATTTAAGTAGATCTTTTCTCTTGCAATTTCTGAAATCGAAATAAAGAAAATAGAAGCAGTGAATTAACAAATTTATAGATTGATTTGTCTGATATTTGTTGTGAGTATAAACAACGTTACAAGCGTCAGCTCATTTTCGACATTCGCAAAATATGCCGCGGTGAATATTATCAGCTACTAGCCTCTCTCCTCTCAGAACGTCAATAATTTTTGGATCTGAAAACTCATAACTTTTCATTTCCATTGTAAATAAATTTTTGTTAAAGAAAATATATGCTATTTATACAAAATATAACAGAAAATATGCTCTTTACAGTTATTTACTGATCCGATGAGTTATTAAAAGTATGCTTTGCTTTTTAGATCTTTTTAACTGAGCTTATCGCAATGTATATTTAATGAAGGAATTAACGAATAGTGATGCCTAATTTAAGTTGCCTTTCTGTCAAGTAAACTTATCTCAATTACAATCTTCCAACAGTCTATTTCCAACAATTTATGTAGCAAACTCTTTCTCGATCAACTTATTCTTGTATGATTAACCTCTTATCACCATATTTCGAAACAGAACAATCTAACAGCTTATTGATGTTAATTAATTCGTTACAAGCGGAAGATTAACAATAGCAAGGATGCATGTGTATACTTTGCCTTTAAATTTTGCATATTTCACTGTGAACTCTTTTACCGATGTCCAACTTGCTTGAAGCAATTTAAAAATAAAGACTGCTGTTGTTTCAAAATGCAGCAAAACTGATTTAAGTGTGAAGCCTGACTTTAGCTGAAACAATCAAAGTTGTCTCATTTTCTCTTTCATTGAAAAACAATCAACAATACTCGCTAAAGTTGTCAGACTGGCAGATGAATTAATTATCATTAATAAAAGTATATATGGAACTGGTTTGATGAGATGCCATTATTCTTTCATATTTTTATTTGTAGTTGGAGTCGAGTTCGGTCTAGCTTCCTTTTTCCATCGATTGTTCTCAGAATTGGTGTATAAAAGATGCCAAATAAAAATTCATGTTAGCTTGCTTTCTTCAGTTCCTTTAATACCACAAAACCTTTAAAATATTTAATCACTGAGCAGAATATTGGAAAAGTTTCAAAAATTTCAGGAATACTTGAAGATTTTTCATAAGTAATTAAGTCATTTTATCCGAAAAATCACTAAAACTCAAACAGGAATTCATATTCAGTCGGTTAAACGCACCGAAAAGAAAAACCTCCCAAATTGTAATTTAATTAGCTACTAAGTCTTAAATCTTAAACCATTAGATCAGAAAAGATTCGACTTGCTTTTTGGTGATATTCCATCTCACTGCATTATAAACATTCTATTTAAAAAGTTTGCAAGTTTTAGCCGATATGGGCCCTCTGAATTTGGAGAAGGGGTTGATTGTTGGTAGACGTTGGAGGATCATCGATAAGTTAGGTGAAGGAGGTTGCGGTTCGGTTTACAAAGTAGAAGATATTCAGACACTTGCCAAAGTTAGTCACTAAACTTTTTTCTAAGTGTCTTTGTGTATATTATGATGAATTTAAACCATCAAAATTTATGTTCAGGCAGCACTGAAAGCTGAATCAAACTTTATACCAGGTGGAAGTGTCCTAAAATTGGAAGTACAGGTTTTGACAACTTCATTTG